>UXGC01000138.1:0-296160 GCA_900480045.1 Eurytoma adleriae
GCAACTAGTTCTAAAAATAAATACCATATGATTTTAAAAAACACTTTAACTTTTGGTTCATTTCCGATTAAAAAAATTTCTGTATTTTAAAAAAAATAGTTTGTGTATTGTTGTCAGATTTTCTGATGAAGATATGTATGTACATATATAATAATCATCTATTAGCGCCAAAATAGACTGCAGAAGTTTATGCGATAATCCACGAAGATGGCAGCACTTATCAATTTATGCAGCAGCGCCGCCCGTAGCCCAGTCGGTATGTGCTATTGTATGATATTACCTATAATGTCGGCCGCACGTTGTCGGTATTTATTATTGTAATTATTTTTTTATGGAAAGATTTCAATTTTTTTCATACCGTATGTAATATTTCAATAATCTATTTTTATAACGATATAATTGAAATTGCACTTGCAACAAATAACAGAAAGGAGAAAAGAACTATTTGCAATTCAAATGAACTGAATAAAAAATTGTAAAATTGCATAAAACTCGTAATTCATTCACTCCCACAGCTATGTAACAATTGGAATTGATAAAAATGGATGAAAATTCAAATTCCAGCGCTGCAAACCCGTTCATCGTGAAGTCGGTCGGCCTCCTACACTCCCTGCACTCCCCCACTCGAGGCCACGTTCAGATGGGTGGGAGAGAAAGAGTCGAAGCGGCTGATAGTGGGGGCGACGCATGTAGTCCTCGGGCAGCTCGGGACATATATTCAAATGACAGGTGGTGCGGCCTGACTGTTTAGCCGTGCGCGCGTTCGCGCGAGTACCTCCTCTCTCTCACTCGGGAACCTTCGGAACTACACCCTCGCTCGCGGTGTCCATGAGCAACAACCGCGTGTGTGCAGTCGCATCGTAAAGGCAACGCGCGAGTGTCGTGCCGCGAAACAGCGACTCGAGCGGGGGTTGGGACCGTACGCCCTGTTTTTTAGTTTTTTAATCAAACACAAGTGGAAAAGACTCCTGTACAGGTTCGCGAGTGACATGTTGACGGGTCGCAACTCGCGACCTTCCTAGTGCAGTGCCCGGGCGCATCTCCGTCTTCTATGATGAGTTCCCGGGATTCCAAGCGCGCACCGCCCGAGAGTCTTGGCTGCATAAGAAAAGGTACGGCTATCGTCTCCTCTCCTGTCCTTCGCTCCTTCCCTTCCACGAGGAATGCGTTGCAGTCGGGTTTTTTTATTGCGCGTGGGCTCCCTGCCCGCTCTTGGTAACAGGCCACTTTTTCGGACGGTTTGCCGAGTATCTGCGTGCTATTGATTTTGGGGGATGTGCTCAAGTCTTCTCGATAGCGCAGATTCACTCTTATTGCTTAACTTATCGAGCTGTTATAAACATAGTTTCGTTTTACTGTTTTGTGTATTTAGGGGTTACCCAAAATGGTAGTGATTAATTGACTTAGTAATCTTTGCATTTTGGAGCGAGCAATATGTATTCAACTTTGTTGACGTTAGTCATTGATTATTCAAGGAACGTAGGAAATACAACGAGCAATCTGCAACACATTCCTCGCGCACGTTATGTTTAGAATTAGTTTATCCTTGAACGAAATAGCAGAGTTTATTGTATTTAAGAACAGCTGATGTTGGAAAGCAGAAAGGAGATGGTCATTGAAGAATTATTGGACAGCGTGTGTTATTGATCTCGAGTGATATGGGTGGGATTTCGACTTTTCGAGGAATGAGCCTTGCCAAATTGGAGCGAATGCTTGTGCAGTCTTGAATGTTTGTCCTCTTACGTATTTTGTATTATGCGGTACTGTATTCTTCGAAGAGTGAATGTAATTTCTGAATAACAAGTTCATTGCAAAAGGCTTTTTAATTGTCGTTTGCCGCTACTAAGAAATGCGGTAATTTAGAAATGACAAAGAAACTTACACTTCATTGAAGTACATTTAACAAAAAAGAAACAATTTTTTCTTTTGTTTTCAACCTTCATATTTTATAAAAATTCTTTTGTGCCGTGTCAACAATAGACAATCATTATCAGTATCGGCTTGCATAAGTAAATATTTCTTATCAGCATTTCATATTTGTTCTGAATAATTCAAAACGACAATAGGAAAGCCACCGTCGTAAATGCACGAGCTGAAGCCTTTCCGAAGAGTTAAATCCCCAGCCGGTGGACCATCAACCTTGCGCGATACCGGGCTCCGAAAAAATGCCGCTCCACGTCATCGTCACGGAGTTACGTCAGTGGGCGCATAGCTCGGGGGTCCAGCTGGAGAGAGAGAAAGAGCACTCGGATAAAACCGCGGCGACGATCGCCCGGGAAAAAAGGCCCATTGAGGCGAGCGAGCAGCGGCGGCTCCGGCGGAATGTAAGCCAGTGGAGTAGCCGGGGGATTCGAGTGGGACTATTGATCGCGGCGGAGTCGTCGCGGCCTCGCTCGCCCGGCGCCCCTGGACCGCGGCTCCGCCGGCATCCCACGCGCGGCGGGATTCCCCCCGTGTGTGCACGAGCCCGGCAAGAGAGACATAATTTTTGTGATTTCAGCGGGAGGCGAGGGCTCCGTCGACCGAGGGAGGAGGCGCCGCCGTCAGCAGCGCCGGCAGCAGCAGCGGGTGCGGCGGCAGGGATTTTCGTTTTTGTGAGTACGAGAGAGGAGCCGCGCCGAGGCCTTGGGAACTGGGTCGCCGAGCACTTGCCGCTCTCGCATGTGCATCGTTTCGCGTCTCTGCGACCCTATCACGACTTTCGTCTTTCCTTTTTCGTTTTCACTTGGTTAGGTAGACGCTCTGCTGACTCGCTGAAGATACCGGACTACTTCTCATGGTGTTGGTCTTTTTCTTCGCTGCTAATCGGTTGCTGCTTAATTCAGTGTGAATGCCTATAGATTGAGGGGATGTGAAAGAGTCTTATCGATTTTTAACTTAATGTTATGCAAAGCTTAAACATATTTAGACTCTTTTCCATTCCTTTTTGGTGGTGGATTTATATACTATAATATTTTTTAATACAATTTTTATTCATGATGTAATTAATATTTCTCAATACTGATTTATAAAAAAATAGGTCTTAAGGCACTTAATAAATTCTGATGCTTGATGATAGTGATATATAAAACATCTTTTAAATATTTTGACAACACTCGCATCAGTCCATAAATAGACCTCATGTCTCACTCACGAAAGGTCCCTTCGGTAGGTGTATTTACATAGCGACAATAGCGGACTTAATAAAGCACGTCTTATCTCTGACCCTTATATATATAAGCGCAATGCCGTTATAGTATATTTTCCCCCGAGAAAATCCCATGTATGTATCATTCTTGGGACGACCGAAGCTAAGTCTCGTTCTCCCGTTGTCGCGCGTATATCATCCGTTACGGAGGTGTGCGGTAACGGAAAAGTGCCTCTCGTTAATTTTTTCGCAAGGTCTGTCGCGCGCGCGCGTAACGCCTCGCCTACACCTGCGCCGCGTTGGATGCACTTTGCATTTCGGAATCATTTTTCCGCGAGCGGCATAATTTCATATCGGCGATTACGCTCGACCGCTCGGGCCTGGCCGTGGAGTCATTACGCTTGGTTGACCATTCTGATGAAAAAAAAAGATGGGGGAAAAAATGAGAGGATTACACGCGGGATCTGGGACGACAACCGTACTTTACCGTAGCATAATGATGCGGCATTGCGTCCTTTTCACGTTACGCGAATGCGCGTATTTTTTTTCCTAATGGGAAAGATCGCGCGGTAAATAAGCGTGAAAAACTAACGAGCCTAATTTGTTTATATGGAAATGCGCGATCGAAATAGGTCGGCAAAAAATTATACCAACATCGTGCTGTCTATTATAATTAGGAATAGCATAAATATTCAATTTCTTTGTGTGCACGTTCACTATTAATATCACTTAACGCTCGACTCGTTTTCTTCCGTTTCTTTGTACCGCGGCAACAAAAAGAAAAATCGCGGGGTGCGCAAAATTATATAATAGAAACAAAGATTATGACATCGATTTGAACAATGACACTCGCTGTTGAGTCATCGCTCCTCAAAAACAAAATGATAAAAACAAAAGTAGCCGTGCATCTGATTTTTTTCAGCGGAGCAACAGGTACTTTGTCGCAACTATGCAAAACGCACTCTCATCTTCGGCACGTCGTCGTGTGTTTCTCGCGCAACACAATCGCCGCGCCGCTTACGGGAGAGATAAGCACGCGTCTGAATAATTATAGGCTCGCTCTCGTAAAACGTCGAATGCGTTAACACGCGCGCGCGCCCGTAGAAAAGTTTTCCTAGTAGCGCTTTCTTGTGCGGCGCGTCGCACGTGTGCGCCCGCGAGACTCGTTATTAGTCCCCGCGCGGCAGGTCCTTGGGCGGGAAAATTGCCGAGGGGTTATTAATTTTTACTCTTTTGCGTAACGCGTAGTTTTAGACTCGTGTCTCCTCCTTGGGAGGCTTCGAAATTTTTTTCGCTTTCTATTTTATAATTGGAGAAACAATTTTTTCCTTCCATACAAATTCCTCGACTCGTCTAAGCAAACGTTATTAAAGTAATTACTGCCGCTATATGCGTAAGAGGCCCGAAGGTTTGATTAAAATTGTTTAAAGTAGTCTATCGATCGATCGTAAAAAAGAAGTATCGCTTTGACGGTCGTTGAGCAAACGAGTCGGACAAAAAGCTCGCCGGCACGCCCGGGGCCAGGAGCGAGTGTATAGGCCTGTCGCTGGAAAGGCGCGCCGTTAGGGCTGCATCCGGCACTCCTTTGTAAGGATGCCTCCTCGCGGGGGGGTTACCGCCCTTCACCTTCTTCCATGCGCGAGGGTCATCGATTCCTCGCGCTTTCTTTCTGCCTGCGCGCCTCGCAGTCGAGGGGAGCTTGCTCAAGCTCAATCAATAAAGCGCTGCGCACGCAAGCTCGACTCGACTGCGACTCGCATATATAACCGTCGTGTTTACGTCGCAATGATTTTTTTTATGGCTCGTAGATGTATTTTCGCCCTTTTCAATTTTATTTTTCTCGGCGAAAAGTTGCTCGTTACACGCTCCGCTGCGTAGTTATTTTAGGAACAAAATCAGGAATTATATTTATGAAAAATAATTTTTCCTATTCAATTATTAATTAACTTACGAAACTCGTATAAAATACCGGTTGTTGCGAAAAAATTTTACAAATTTATAGTTACCAGATTGCATTTACTTTTAATATTTATTCCCGGCTACCACGGGAACGCATATTAAGCTGTCGCTCGGCGATGCATAAAGATGCTTGAAGAATTCCCCGGGGGGGAAGGGCGTAGGGTTTTGTTGCCTCGTAGTTAATGACTTCCGTTGTCTACGCGCCTCGCCGGTGGCAACGCGTGTAATTTTTGCGCGATGCGCGCCGCGACGGCCATGGGTTATTATACCGCGGCGCGAGTCTCACGCATGCGGGCATTGATCGCCCGTAATTAATTCGCGATATTGCATTCTCCTCATTTTTTTGCTAAATTTTCTAATCTGCTGCAGTATTACTTGAATTAAGAAAAATCTGCATTGAACATTTTTTTTAAGTTAGGAAAAAAATAGGAATGTATCTGCAGTGATTATTTTTATGACGTAATTATTATAATTAATAAAAAATATAGTTTATGAAAGTACTTTAACAATGTTGGTGGTACAAAATACCGTTCTTAATCTGCTGAACTATTCGTTTAATTTTGAAATTTCTGCGCTACTTGTCAAAGAGAAATTGAGAGTAACCGTTGTATTCACGCGCAACCAACCACATTTAAATACTAGACGGCTAACAATGAGATGGAGGAAAATTAAAACTATTACGCACTAATGATCTTTTGCTTTTTTTCAACTAAATAACAGACTACAATTGCTTTACTAACAATGCAAATACCACGTTTTAATGTATTTTATTATCCTTGTAAAAAAAGGAGCATCGTAAAACAAATGTATGTAACAAACTTATGAAAGTAGGGTCGAAAATAAAATTACAAAACTTTTATAATCGCTTAGAAAATTTAGCGCACGATCAGGCCGTACCGCAAAATGGGCTACGGGACGTTCCGAAGAAAAGTTAACCACCAATCTTACCAGATCCTTTAATTTGCCGACCGCGTACGTGCAGGCGGTGCGGTGGTAAAAAAAATTTACGAAATCAAAGCGTATCCCCTTTCACGTGTATAGCTACGAGAGCCGCATGAGCGAGAGAACGCGTTTTGTATTTCAACGTCCATTTACGCTTTTATTCCGAGCAGTCGGTATACGCAAGCATACGAAAATCAGCTGCCTCGCAGCCTCGTTTCTTTACTACCCGATTGTTACACAAAATTTTTATTTAAATTAATAGCTGCATTATTCGCCGCGGAAAAAAATCGCTTGAAATATACGAAAATATTAATTGCACACTTTGTGTATTTTACTATCGTATAAAACACAATTTATCGCTCGGCGCGTGCATTCTGAGTTTGACGTTTGATTGAACTATTCTCGTTACTTCAAGATCGAATCTCGTTCCCGGGTAAATATGCGCCGCCTTAAAAAGAGGAAAATTTTATTGTGCCGGTAATTGAAATAATTAATTCAAACTTGGCACAGTATCAGATAAGCGCCCTGCTACACGTCTGTATCTTCATCTCGCGCCGCGGCGGCTCTAAACGCCCTCGTAATTCCAGCCGGTAAATTAAAATCGACGGTCCTGCAGGCGCGAGAGCGAAGAACCGCGGGCACCGAAAAACCTAAGTGCCTTCACGCGCGACCGCCGCCGCCACGTAGCGCCCGAAGAATGCCTCGCGCATCCCCGAAAAAAAAGGGAAGGAGAGCGGACCGTTGGAGCGTCTCCGCGGGACTGGCTCGCCGGAGGCCCGCCGGCGAGAGACGAGGCGATCGCGCGGCGAGATTCGCGCGCGAGCCGCAGGTGAGCGAGAGGCTCTTATTATGCTCTCCCCCTTCGCGCGCCGAGATTAATCGTGGGAGTCATTAGCGCGACTCGGCATTCACCGTCGCCGGCGAGAGGCTTCATCGGAAACGTTACTCTTTACCGCGTAATGGGCTCGCGTATTATGCGCCGGGGAACTGCAGAGATTCCTGCCGGCGGGGGTTACACTTTTTATTCTTTTTTACTTTTGGAGAGACAATTACCTGCTTCCATTTACGAGTATGCTCAATTAATAAACAGCTTTTTGTGTTTCAATTTCGTTGTTTGCATGGAAGATAATTTTTTTTATTGAATAAGCTGTGACTAATTTAATATTAATTTAACATTTAGGGCGGTGAAAGAACATCACGCAGGAAAGGTTTTTTTCTTCTTATTTGATCAAAGTTGCGGAAAAAACTAAAATGACGGAACTTCGCGTTTACTTCTCTTTCTCATTCATCTTTCCGCAAGGTTTTAGTGTCGTAAATTACGAAAATTTTAAAGGGAAATTATGAACTTTCAAAATTAAAATTTATGGCGATTCTTAGCATCTGAAAATAATAGGTGTGCTGTACGGTATCGTTTTTATAGCGATGCAGTTGGTGTTCACGTACTCTTAATCTCTCGGATAGAGCGCGTTGCAGCCGTAGTCAAATGGAAAGAGTCGCTCGCATTTGACGTAATACCAGTTGTTTTCTGAGAAAGATATGAAAGGCCAGATTGCAAGGTGCACTGTGGGGATCTTTCTTTCGGCGAATCGTGCCGACTGCACTTTCTACGGGAGAGAATCGAAGTTGAAGAAATGTGCAGCGTCGGCGACGAGTTGCGGCGCGCTCGAGGGGGAGAGGCGCACAATCGTGCCCTGGGAAATTGCACCGGGGCCGGCCTAATGCACACACAACTTTACGCCTCTGTGTACTAATTTAATTTTCATGTTTATTGCTCACGACTACTTACTTACCGGCTCACCTCGGTGTTCTCACCTTTGTGACGCTAACCGTAATTTAAGAATGGGGTATATACTTTCACCTCTGCGGGTTTCTGGTTTTGGTTGCGGGAGATGGCAAACTCACCTTCGCTGTAGACAACACGGTTTTGCCGTGCCGCTTGCAAAATAATGCGATTTGCAATAATGATATCGGCTCGAACACGCGCCTTTTTTCTTGTGCAAAGACAACCGCAGCCATCGGTTGCCACCTTGTTTTCGCGATCGCACCGGCCTTTTTTTCTATTACCTTATATTAAATAACGCGCGGCAAAAAACGACTACAACAGTTATTCCATGGATGATTTATTAATTACTTCCTCGTCGAATCAAATAATGTTTTTTCATGCCCGCCAGAAAAAAGCGTACATAGATGACCTTAGAAAATCCACTTCTATTCTTTGCACAAAAAAGCAGGCCGCGTATAAACAAGTTTGATCGATCAAACGAATGTGGAGTGAACCGATTGATGCTTGTCCGCAGGTTGTGCTCGGGTGAGACCGTCGGGGCTATATGGGGCAATGCGTATCTCGTAAGGCGGGCGCCGTCATCGCAGCATCCGGCTACTCGCCATCTTACCGCATCATGGAAAAGAAGCCCTCCAAGAATCAGGTGAGCACTTATTTCCTCCTTCATCCTGCCTCTAGTCTTACCTCGACCCTTTGATCCCGCCCGAGACAATGGCTTTCTTCTCGAGGTGCTGAATGAGGAAGAGCCTAGGTGGACCGTGACGTCACGCCGAGAGCTACGTGACACGCGAGACTTCCTGCCTCTTTCTGAATTCTAGCGACCGGACACGTCGTCCTCTGAGGCGACCGCGGCCACTGAATGCAATTGCAGGCATTGTAGTAGTTGGACTTAGTTACCTTTTGAATTCAAGCTCCGAATATAGATAAGATGGAATGAAAAATGTTCGCAATTTAAAATACATCACATGTAAATTAAAGAATATTTTATGATATAATCCAGGAAATCATTATTCAAGATTAAGAACATTATGAAAAATATTTACGAATTAAAAGAAATTTTTCGAGAGTAGTTTAGAACGAAAACATCATATATCACGGATTATGTGATGCACTCTGGAAAAACGTTCATATATAAAGATGTATAACTCAAGAATGCAAATAAATTTAATATTTAAATAACCGCCTTGCATAAGGCAAATATAAATATCCTCGCGCATATTTCGCCAGACTTATTGTTTAATAAAAATCAGTTTTATCACCAATTCATCTCGCGCACATCGAATCCTTACGTAAGCGAATATCACGAGCAAACGGGGCTCATAAGTTGCCTCGGTAAAAGTAAAAACAAAAAGCGAAAACTTTCAAAACGCCCCCAATCAATTAAAGAGTAAAAGTTCATCCTCACGTTTAATCGTGATGAGGCACTTTGAGAGCCACGACTCCGGAGCGGCGGCGACGCTTCCTGCCGAACTTTTTGCCGACGCACTCGTCTTTTTACCTTGACTGGAAAGTCCCAGCACGAAAGTGGCCACGTACGCGGCATTTCGCTATTTAGGCTCCTCGAGGCCGATCTCGCGATCGACGGATACCGCGCGCGTCGAACTTATCGATCGCTCCGCCGGTTTATTTTCACCCGCCGAGCGCTAAAACTGCACGGCAGCGGCTCACGTAGGCGCCGGGCGTAGGTGGGCCGCGCGCATAAATCCCGGGGTGTGTACTTTCTAGAACGAGGAAATTCGTCTCGGCTCGAAAAAAAAATTTGATTGATGCCCCGGCAGCTCATTACCGCCCCGTTTTTCCGCTCCTTTTTCAGATTGCAACGGGCGATATCCTTTTCAACGGAAAGATAAGTAACCTCATTTCTTTCCGGGCAATATAACAAACTTACTGTCGGTCGTAACTCTTATTGTGCCCGGCGATCCGTCGATTTTTCATTTATTAATCGCATTATTGCACCCGGAGTATTTCACTGGGCTGTTATACAACAGTCGCGCGCGAACCTGTTACATTCAGCCGCCGGACAGCATTACCGTACAACTGCGTAATATTTATTTTTTATGCGCTGGACAATACCGGTCTGTCCCTTTTTTGTCAGCATCGATAAATCCCCGATAACGATCTGCGAGCAGACTTCCTCGCGGCAGCGATCGTTAACCTTCGCCGACCTCGGGTGCCATTCACACCGGGGCCGGTGCTTTGCGCGTGCGCCGACTCGATTGGCCCTCGATCGCGGTGATCGATTTCACATCGGGCGCACTCGCGTACAATTCCACTGGCTGACGCAATTGCGAGCGCGCGGGGTCGCATCTCTCGCGGGCAGTAAGCAAAGCGCTCTGTGCGCTCGCTCTCACTTTTGGAGCCGCGGGATCTTCGGGGCGCTCATTGTGACTCGACGATGATTTATCGAACCTCCGAGCGCGACTCGGGAGTCCGAATGGAGCTGTCCGATATATCATTCGGCGCGGGGCTATTTACGAAATTTTTTTCACTCGGTGCACTGACACAAACGATGTGATCGAGGCGGTTACTTAAAAACCCTCGGCTATTGTTTCCCGCGTCGATGTGTGTTTGCGTTTCGAAAATCGGCTTTCAGAGCGGATTGGCGAACCTGGACTCGCATTTACATAAGGACGTGTTTTCTAATGTGGTCGCTTTGTAGCTTTTTCATTGGAACGACGTTTTTCTTAGACTTAGGGGGTTTAAACGCTAAAGACGGTAATGAGAGTATAGGCACCGTGAGATAAATGGTAATTATCTGAAAAAAGAGGTACTGATCCACATGCACGCATGAACGCGTTCCAGCTTCATTACAGGTTTTCAAAAGCCATTCAAGACTTTGAGGTGTAGAAACGCCTTTCTATCTAAGTCCATAATACGACTGCTTCCTTTTTTTGAAGAACACGCACTGTCAAACTGTCACTCAAAGTCATTTCAAGTTCATCCATCGATGAATAATTTATTTACAAAATGAACTTTTCGTTTGGATTATCAATTCTGCATAAAATGGTCTCTTTAAAAAATTTTGACTTAAAAAAAATTTAAATTTATTACTATACACCTATGTTCAAATTTTTAGACTATTATAAAAAATAAATTTGTTTCACACTTAAAATCTCATCATTAGCTGACGCTTGTAAGAATTTTGTTCTTTGACATTCAACAGCATATAACGTGAGAATAGCTCATTGAAACGGTTCGTGATACCGGTGCAAGAGTCGCGCGGCGGAACTACACATTTATATAGACTAGCAATGCTCGAGTATGTCAAAGATGTAAACAAAAAAGAAAGACACATAAAAAGTATAATAACTGTCATACATTCGTGAAGAATGAGAAGAGTTCCTTTATAAACGCTCCTCCCACGCAGCGTGTAATTATAAGAAGCACTTTCAATACCCTCTTTCTCTGACTTACATCGAATTTATCATCAGGGATAATAAATTACACTTACCTTCGGCATAGTATTTATCCGTGCTTGGCGCGTATGTAGGTCATTCCACCAAATTCTGCGGAAATAAATTTTGCAATTTTTAAATTGCCGAGCATTATTTAATGCAAATAACCTGACCTTGTAATTAAAATCTTTCAATTACCTCTGATGATTACTATCTTTGATACAGTTTAATGAGTATGTATTATTACTGTAAATTTGCCTGGGATTAAAACCAAGAACAGCTAAGCCTGTAATTGTACAGCTAACTGGTTCAATGATAATCGGTTAGTTGTATAGAGCTATACGTAAACATTTTTCATTGTTCATCTTTAGATTTGTATCGTAAGTTATTTCACGGTTGTTTGGAGCGACCGAAAATACGGCCCATCATTTTCGATAATTTCGACCACGTGCAACAATTCGACCGTTTTTCGCTGCGGTGTAATATCATAACAAAATAATTGTCGGCGCCGCTGCAAAAACTCCCGCGGCCTGTACACGTCGATCTATACTTACTCTCCCGCAAGACTTTCGCTCTTTCACTCCTCACGAATTCGACGTGGGTCGACAACTCTGCTACGTGCCGTTTTTTTCCATTGCGTTCCCCGGCCGGCCGGCCGGCATTGTTCCTTTTTCCTGCCCGCTCGCGTCCAATCAATTCTCGATCTTTGTTGCCGGCCGCTCGCTATCGGTGCAGTAGGCCTCCTGCCGTAATTTTTGCCGGGAAATTTCATTTTTTCTTCGATAGCTTCATTGTGCGATCAGCTGATACCTGTAGTCGTGTTGGTTTTAATTGAGTTTTGCAGCGGCGCAAAAAATATGGCCGCGTACTTCAGGCACTATCAATTACGGAATACTTGATTTAGTGCGCGATTTCTGAATGAGGTAAATCTGATTTACAACCACATCTCTGGTAAGGTCAAGGGGGTTTAAGGTGATAAAGGTGTACAAGCCGGGAGATATCGACTTGTCCGAGTAGGCTGCACAAAAGATAGGAATGCTGATCCACTGGATATGCTGCTAGTTTGCTCGTTACCCAGGAAAACTGACCCGGTGCGCTTTCTTTGCACTTAGCGTCGTTATCTTAACTTTTACGTTTCAGCGACGATGATATTTTTACGAAGACTTTGCGAGCAACTATGGTCGAGCAAGTTAGTTTTTTATAACATGAAAACGAGCTTCACTGGATGCCTTCATTTTTCAGTTGAAAAGCAAAGTGCGTAATGAAGATAGTTTCTAGGCTTTAGAATGTGGACATCATTAGTACAGTTCTTGAACCGTCTTTCTATAGAGACATAAAACAATGCAGGAAATGGTTATGTAAGAATACTCATTAGTATACCAACAAGTCAATAAATGTCAGTATAACATTTAAAATCTTTTACCGCAAAATATTTATTTTATATTTTATTTTAAGATTTTTCACATTTAGACAATGACTGATTGTTAATTATCGACAGTAAAAAGTTTCAAAAGTGAAAATGTTCTCAGGGCGTTATAATGCGATGGTTCTGATGTTAAATTAGAAATTATAGAACGTTTTCTCCTTATTAGTCAGCCGTTGCTAATTATAAGGGCACGAGGCGTTGTAGACATTCTGTTATATTCAGAGTAATAACACCTAGCGCATCCCTAAAATCACTGAACTGTTTAGAGTCGCTCATGAATATGAATATTTTCGACCAAAACACCGTGACTGCAAAATTTCCCCCATTGTTTGCTTGCATTATCTCAGTATCTATGCATAATGTCCATTTTGCTTTTCTTTTTCTTTCATTTTTTTAAAGCAATATTCATCGATGCAATTTATGTGCCGCTCATTTGGCACGAGGCACGACTATTGGCCAGGAAATCTTCAGTGAAATCTAATCAGCTTTCATTGCATTGATAAAATTTACAGGCACACTAAATTAAAATAATTGAATTTAGGGTCCGCAGCGGGTAACCGTATTTTCCTCTTTGCATAGATTGATCTCGGAGATTTTTTTACTCCATTTCCTCGATAATAATCTGCCCACGGATTTATGGTACAACTTTCTTCTTTCATTATAAAATTCAAATTTTTCCAAAAGCCCTCGCTCCAGAAGCACCATCCTCTCTCGCCGCGCGAGATGAGCCGAAGCTGACTTTGGCAGATAGGCTCATTTCTCAAAACGTCGAAGTAGGCCAGTTAGCGCGAACGTTTCCCGCGAATCGAAGCCGTCAATCACATGGCCCTGCGGGGAAAACCGGACGAGCGTTTAACTCGCTCGACTCCGGAATGCCGGCGCAGCCGATCAGTAAAAGGTAAAAGGAGATCCCTCGTGCGCCGTGTGACCCCTTTTCCTTAACCACGTCCTCCTGCACCTTATACCCCCCGTCCGGCGGGGACCACCGGCAAGCGCGCGGCGGGCAAACTTTTTTTTGCGTGCATCGATATGCAGGAAAACAAACACCGGGGAAAATGGTCTTCTCTTAACAAATGCGCCCGATGAAAGCCCGAATCGAATTACAGTTAACAGGCGCCGCGTGCATTTGGTAATAGCGTCGGCGGTGGTATCGTGACTCGACGAAAATTAATTAGGTTTCTTATTAAATCGAACCTGGGGGCCTGTAAAAACGTAGATTTTTTCGAGCCGCTTTACATCACCCGAGCCACGCGCGTTTGTAACAGAGTTCACCGATCAGTCGGGGAACGCAGAAAGAAAAAATTGCGCAAAGCGGACAACCGTTATCGTTAATAACGCTCCTTATTATCTACATATTATGCGCGTAACTCGTACGAAAACCGGTACGACGCGCGAGCGCTGGCCTCGTGTGTACACGACGCGTACCTTTCCATTAGCCCAGCAGGCCATTCTTCCCCGCGTTTCCCGCTTCTTCTTCACAATGGCACCGTAATTTCGTGATTTTATTTTCTCCCGCTCTCTTTGCGAGCGCGGAATGCTAATCGCGCGCTTGCGTTCTCGCGTGTGAACGTTGGCGCGCCGCCTTTCCTCGCTACTGCTGTTACAAACAGACGTCGTCGCGCCGGCTGGAGCAATTAATATTCGAATTTGTTTTGAGAGCTGGAAAAATTGCTCGACACGTGTTACGCCATGAACTTTACGATAATAAGTTTCTGGCCAGTGTCTCGCGCGAGATTATCAGTGCGTATTTGCATATCAGTACCTGGATGCTCAAGATACCGAGCTGCCGTTTAACCAGCAGGAAAATAAGATGTTGCTATCGCTGTTTATCAGTAGCTTTCATCGTGATTATTCTGACGACTTACGTGTGGCCGGATCGATTTAATTAAATGTGATGGAAACAAAATTTTATTTTTATGCTGCGGAGTTAATGAAGTACCGGCGTGTACATCGATCCGTGCGCGCTGCTCCGCCTTCGTGTGTATTGATTTAATCGGGTAATTGATCAATCTAATCTGATCGGTAAACCTCCGAGAGTTGAACGGACCAACGTACGAAGAGGGAAAGTACACAATGTGTAAAATGTACCTTATTAAGTGAAAATGTATCGTTAGAAATAATTTAGATTCGCGGTGCTTTTGAATTAACGAGATATCTCTGGGAAAACTTCTCGCAGAACTAATTTTCTTTATATCGGATATCGATATATCGGTTAATTTTTATTTTTTTATAATATCTCAATTAATCGGTGGCTTGCGCATTGTTAGGCTGACTGAATCGGCATTGAACCTTTATAGTTCTCCGACTGTTGAATTTGGATCCCGTTAAGGTAAAATTTCAAAGTCATCCTTGTCCTGCCAAAGACAAGTCACTGAAACTGTTCTCACGATGAGTTCAACCTTGGCTGATGGATTACGTTCGGCCAGGCTTCAATTACTCCCAACAGCTTATCATTTTGAGTAATTTTTCCATTCAACTACTGTTTAAAGAGCCCATACAAGCTTATTAAAGATAATCATCAACTGATATCAAGCTGGAAAAGTTCACGACTAAAATGAAGACATTCTCCAAATAGTGAAAGTAAGTTAAACTAGCACCGAGCAAAAGCCAGGCAAAAGTTCGGAAAAAAGGCCGCGGGCAAACAAAAGGGGGCACGCGAGAGGGAAGACACAATCGCGGTGTAAAACGCTCCCCCGCGAGCCTGCGAAAAAGGCCTTCCCATGCAAATCGAGCGTATACCGCCGCCGCAACAATGCACATCTCGCGTGCTTCGCACGCGATCGACTCTCGGTCCCGCGATCGGGCGCGCCCGTGAAATTTTTTCGCTCGACGGCGTCGCGGAAATTCCGCAGGGGGGGCACCTCGTCACGGTCTAGGCGAGCGTCAATGTCTCCCCGATTCGCACGGCCACACAATGGCCCTTTTTCACCGGCGGGCATTGTGCGCGCACCACTCGCCGGTCTCCCTTTCTACGCGGGATGTGCGCGCGACTTTCGCGCGCAAGCGCGCAGTTCAACGTAACGGATTTCGCGTTTTTAGGCCCCGCGTGACTCGGAAAGCGAGAAATCGCGTCCCCGCGCGCCGATGCTGCGCGCGCACCTGGTAACGGGAAATTCGGGATGCGGCCGATTGCGTGCACGCTCCTTATTGCGTGCTCCGTGGCCTTTGCGTGGGCGGCACGAGGTATTCGTCTTTTTTTTTTCTTTTCACGAAGGATCAATTTTGTAACCGAAGAAATTCAGGCGGCGATTTTTAGAGCGCGAAATATACGTTTAATTGGTCAATTTATTGGAGAACAGATCGCCAATGTTTTTATTGCAAATAAAAACTAAATTTCTTATTGAATTTTCTGCTTTAAAATTTTTAGTCAAACCATTAAACATTCAATCAGAGAAAACATTTTATGCATGCACGTTCTCCTCCGCTAAAAATAATTTCCAGCGCTTAAAAGGTATTGGGATTCAAAATACGACTTTCTACACGTAAACTTTCGAGGAGAAAAAAAAAATGGCAAACATAACTATTGTCGTAAAAATCGAACAAACGAACCCCGTGGTTGCAGACACAGCCGCGCACGCGGGGATCTCGTAAATCAGCTCGCGCGGCTCATTAGGGTTTTTCCGCCGGTGCGAGCGCGCCTGCGCCGCTCGTGTCATCTTCATCTCCCGCTTGTCCCTCCGCTTATTTATCCTTTCGCGAGCATGACTTTCCTGCGCGAGAAGAAACGCTGACAGGCGAATTTCATGCGGCGCACGCGAGCCCACGTGTAAATACGTTGCCCCGAGAGACACTTTGATTCACCGAGTTTGTTATGCCCGCTACGTCTGTTATGACTGGTGATTGATCGACGCGTGCACGAGGAAAAAGCAACTGATAGTTAAGGCAGTTTCTCTCCGCGAAGCGTAGTTTGTCACTGACTTTTCGTTAGCTTTGGTAACGAATTGTATGTCATCTCCTTTTTTTTACTTTATTGTTGACTGGTTAAGAATTGATCAGTGGATTATAGCAATTTCGAAAAAGTTGAAAGTAATTTTTTATAATAAATATCTTGCAATTTAAATTGAGAAATATTTGTTTTACAGCTTTCGAATGTAAATGTATAGTGTTACTTAGATGAGTTTTGCAATGCATATCACTGTCGGGAGTCATTTTCTGTATCCTTAAATCAAAAGTGATATAAAAAGTAGATGATTCAATTTGAATTTATTTGCTCAAACGAACGAGAGATTTAATTAAATGGTTATTATTATCTGTAAATAAGTTCATCAATTATAATATAATTTCTTCACATCTTAAATTACGATTAGCTTATAGAAAAAAAAAGAATACAAACGACCCACACAAAGTTCAACGCGAACGCAAGTAATTAAGCAGAGAATAATAGAGACGAACGGTTTTCCTTTGGTTATATAACTTGCTGTAAAATCTAATTACGGGATTCTTTAATCAAGATTTCTTTATACTATAATTATAATAGAATTTACGGTATGTACACGTTTTTCGCAAACAAAATTTTAGCAATTTTCGAAGTATTAAAATTGTTATCACAAATCATGAAACGTGAATAAAGTGGCGAGGGTCGGTTCTAACAGCAAATTTCACCGAAAGTAAGGTGAGGTCAGAGAAAAAAAAAGTTTTACGAAACTATCGCGATGGAATTCGCTTCCATTTCGTATAATAGACAACAAAAAATGGTTCTATTCTCGCTCTGAGCGTTAGCACCTCCAGCCCGCATCTTCGATCCTTCGCGAGTTTCAAGTGCCGTGACGAATCCGTTATTTCGATAGATAAATCCGTAGATATAAAAAAAATAAAAAAATCGACATTTGCGGTTTTACTCCCTCTGTTGGGCAATCCTAACGTTCTTAGAAGTAATAACATCAATACTGTTTGGACCCGAGTATAATTGAATCGTAATATTTTAAATTCACACCAAGTTTTCGTTTTCAAACCCACAGCCGTATAAAAGTATTTACCCATGATGAGGGGACTTGTGAATTCGAAAGGTGCATAAAAGTATCTACATACGGGCGCTTTCACCCTCTTAGCGAGGGACAAGACCGAGAGTCCGGCAAAAATTCTGCCAATCTCCGACCGTAAGTAACCCGATAGTCTCGACATCGGTGCTTCGAAGTTGGTCAATTAAAAGCCTCCGTACACTGAGTAGTGCGAATTTCTCCCGCGGCGATACATAATTTACACAATACGTCGTCAATGCGAAGATACGAGAAGCTGTCCTCTCGGGTGATAGCTAGTAATTTGCAGACTTCTCGCCTTTTCGATGGCTTCGGGCGATAAGTTTCATTAAAAGCCATCTATAAATTACCGCTGGAAAAGTGCTCCATCAAAGCGTTTTAAATGAAGATTGTGGTAAACGATAATAATAATTCCTAATTTATTTGTGCTTCCATACACTAGTAGTAAATTTTCTCCAGCCTTCACACCGCACGCGATAATCAACCAAAAATAAAAAAAAAAAAAATAGTTGATTAGGTAATCGCGTTATTATGCTTTAGTCCCCGTCGAGAGTACCTCGAGATAAAATTGGACCCGGGGTCGCTCCCTCAGGTACACATAACACGCGCCCGTCGGTGGGCACGTAGGTACCGCTGCTGCCTCTCGCTCTCGCATCGCACAGTTATGTGCGCGAGAAGGTACGTAGATACGTACGTGCGCCGCGGCGCCCCGCCGGCTATGGATAATGGATGCGCGTCCAGCTGATTACCCCGCGGCCAGCGCGCGCCAAGTTCAAAAAGGTTCAACGGCCTCCGCCTTCCTCCCTTACCGCCACGCTCATTTCGACGAGATAGAGCTCAAATCGCCGCCGATTTGTCCCAAGGATCTATCTCGATTATTTTCCTGCAATAGCCCAGCAATCGCGATGGTCTGCAGAGGGTAGGGTACTCTTTTTTGTTAGTTTTTTGAGCAGCACAGAGGACTTCATCGATGCCGGAGATTTGATTTATCGTTAAAAAAATTCAGGCTCGACTTTAACTGCTAGAAAAAAGCCGTTAAATACTTGCTAACGAGGAAAAGTGATGTTCGTGTTATTGGCTCCGGGAATATTTCCCAGATGCCAGTTGTTCAGTCACTTTGACGTTTCTTCTTTCACTTTATCAGGGAAAAGTACGAAGGAAACGAAAGGAAAGTCTCTTTGAGCCTATTTCATTAGCTCCCAATTACGCGCGGTGATCCCACGATTTTCGAGCGCCGCGATTTGAATTACATCGAGCGATCGCCGCGCGATACAAAAATCATCGTTTTCCCCATCACAACGAGCTCGCCCCCATCGCACGTTACACTTTCTCCCGATGGGCTCGCGCCGATAAGCCCCGGAGGAAATTATAACAAAAAACGAGAAAATGGAGAATGGAGATTCGGCAAAGATGCGTAAATCTCGCGGATAGAAAGTATAATAGTCAGTTGCTTTAATTCCTCGACGTATCCCGGCGAGATACCGCGATCCGTTCGATAAGCGGTCGCTCGGCCACCGTTGTTATGTGAGTTGCTACGCCGGGGTCTACGCTCGCCATTATGTTCATTCACGGTTGGAGACCTGCGCGCCCGGCACAATGCCATTCTCCAATTGTTTCGCTCTTTTTTTCGATTCGCTCCTCCGAGCGTTACACGTACATTTGGACCGACGGTAAAAGGTAAAATGAAGATGATTGCCCCGTTTGTTTTGCGCTCGCTTTATATTGTTCTTTTGCTCTTTGTATTGTAATACTGATAGTTAACTATCAAATTTCATTAATTTGTTCCAATTAAATTTTAATGATTCTGAAAGGAATTTCAATACTAAATTATTGTATAAATTAAATTATTAAATTAAAGCAAAGAAAAGACGTTCTCATAAGAACGCAAATAAAGTTGTTTACTTATGTAAAGAACATCGTACGAAGAGACTTTCTTAAGAATAAAGATTTAGATTAATAAAAATCTTACACAACTACAGCCCTCGCTCGTCAGTGCCGCTAATTAAGCTATCAGTCGAGTGATACAATAAAAAGCCATACAATTAGGGAAAAAAAGGCAAAGTAAGTGGGCGGGGAAGAGCGCGCGCAACACTTGGTCACGGCATCGTACGTACGCGGAATTCCTACGAGCTGGCCATTCCGGCGCTTCCGCCGGCGCGCTTTCGTTGCCTCGTCGATCGCGATTTTTCGAATTCCCGCGCGCCGGCCTTCTAGACGGCTCGATTTTTACGCCGCCGCGTCGCGCACTTTCTCCGGATGTGTGCAAATTGGACCCCGCGCTTCGACGAAAAACGACGTCCAACGCCTATTATACCCTTTTTTGGCGCGCTCTCCTATACCCCCTTCCTTTTTTCTCTGGCCGTTTACGCAAATTGTATAGGAAGTGCTTAAAGTACCTTGTTAACGCGTATACAATTTTCAATTTTAATACGGCGTTTTAATTTATATCGATGTGAAAAGTATTATCATCGGAGAACTGGCTATATTCAAGTACAAAGAGGAAGTTTTTTCCTTCGAAGAGAAAGTTTAGCTTTATTAAATGTTATTTTTTGTCGAGTAAAATGTTATTCAATTGAAATAAAAGAAAAGATGAGTAATGAGTAAAAGACAGTAGCATTCAGGTGTCAGTAAAAGTCGTAGATAGAATGCAACACCTACAATTAAATATCAATTTTCATAATACAAATGATCCAAAGTTTTTCACTCTTACGCCCGAAAGTAAAAGTTACCATCCCAAATTTTGACTTTATTGATGGCACTTTTCAAGCCTAATATCGTCTTAATGAACGTTAGGAAACGAGATTCACTCTCACAAGTTAACCGGCGGTATACGGTGAGTCTGACGTGCCTTATCGATTCTCCGACACAGCGAGGATGTGCGTCTCCCTCCTCTCCGGTCATCCAAGCCTTTTTCAACCCCCTTCCACGGTGACCTCTCGCAAATTTTCCACCTCGTCTCATCCCGCCCGTGCGCACGACTCTTTCATGTTGTTTTTCAGACGCTCGCTGTACCCTTGACCCTGATCTTACCATCTGCTTTCGTCGAACGTACGACGTTGCAGTACCCAACATCGACATTTACTTTCGCGCAAATCGAAAAATTCGAATTGTTGCACAACCGTGCTAATCTCGATTCCGCGCGTAATAAAAATATACATAACCATGGTGAAAGAGGTGGCAAGAGTCACTTATAATGCAACATCGGAAGCCGTACACCACCGATTTCACGTCGCCTTACAGGATTATTTAACGCGGAAGCGGACACGCTTGTCGCGAATTGACCTCCTAAAAGCGTCGGTTGAACGTCTTGCCGCATACTTTCATAATCCAATTTATTTTTACGGTGCATCGACTTGACGCGCGCCGTCGACTCGATCCGTCCCCGATACACACGGCTCGTATATCGTTGATCTTTCAATCGCATTTCCCGGGACGTTGGACACCATCATCCCCCCACCGAAAGGGGAGAGCTCGATCGTCGTTTTAGCGCGGCGCTGCTCCAGTTCGCGATTACCGCGCCGATGCAGAATAAGAGCAGGTCGGCTCCGTGTTTTTCCGGCCGGCGATATTTCGAGACGACCTCATCGCTCGCACACACGTGCGCAGCACCGGTCTATATTCGTCCCTGGCGCCCGGGCCCTGGAGTTTTCGAGTGGAGGCCGCAGTTGCGCTCCGCGTGCGCCACCAGATAAGACACTTCGCTTTGTTCCTCTCGGCGCGTTATTGCACTTCCTGCCGTTTTCAATTTGTGCGCGTACAGTAACGGATTTTTGTAGAAGAAAGGAATCAGATTGAACTGGACTTGGATCCCTCGGCGAAGCGAACTATCCCCAGACTGCTACTATTTCGTCGACGAGTAAACAAGGAGATCATGAGCAGGTGGTGTATTGTTCAATTGAATCGTCGCGCCTGGCAAAGTTTTCTCTAGCTTTCATTAAATAACGGATGTATAACAACGATGAGTTTGATGCTCGCGAGGGATACGGCCGTGTCGCTACTGACATTCTATAAGTTTAATTGTGAAAATCGATAAAATGATACAGCCTTTCATAACACAAACGCTTATAGATTACGTTTCGCCTGCATTCACTACTATTCTTTACAGCAATACTATTTCTTATTCATTTATTAAACGAAGTTAGTGACGCAGACATTTATTTATGCTTTGAAATTTAAAATAATTGAATATTTAATTAAAAAAAAATTTACTCACAAAATAAATTCCATTAATATTGATAAATTAAATGATGTTTATGTTTAATACAATGTGCTTTTATAAAATAAATTATTTTATGTAATTTTTTACTGATAAAAAAATTAATGTACGTCAGCAGATAATATTACTAAAAAGTGTTTATAAGCCTTATACTAGGAAAGTAAATGGCTTTAAAATAATAACAAATAAGCTATTTATCTAAATTTGTATCGGTGCTTCTCGAGCGTTCCGTCTTATCAGATCGCACCGTGTACCCCGTATCACCGCCGAGATAAGCGTAGTTTGGCGCTGCGAGTCTCGCCCCCGCGCGTCGTTTCAAAAGAAAAGCGAACGAGCACAAAGAAGCGGCGAGAGGCGGCGGGCTGTATGGGTACGGCACTGGGTGGGTGGTTTCGCCACCCCCGGCGCTGCACCGGCGGCGCGCGCGTATAGACCCCGCCGCCTCTCGACGCCGGCGCACTGAGTCCGATCAATCCAACCCCGGCCTACCCTCCCGCGCCGACTCCTCGCTGGTTGCGCGAGTCTCGCTCCTGCGCCGCGGACGTGCCTCATCGCCCGGCAGCCAGGCTAGCCTCCAGCTCGTCCCACTGCACTCCGGCGCCCGTCCTCCCCGAGGACGACATGCGAGCACAGGCCCAGTGAGCGTCGCGGCCCGTGCACGACCCGACGACACCGCCCGGCCGCCTGCGCGCGGCATGGCCCGGCTCTGAGGGCCGCCCGCCGCTTCGAGGCTCGAGAGGCTGCGCAATGGCGTGCTACTACGACGAGGACGACGACGACTTTCGTTACGGGCTGAGGTATCAGGAGGACCTCGAGGAGAACGAGAAGGGCTCCGTCAGGGGATATGCGGTAAGAGACGCGTCCGCGGGCCCGCGGCGAGGCCGGGGGCGGCGCTCCCCGGGATTTCGCACCCTCGAGGTATCCGGAGGAGGTGGCAGGACTTGTTTTTCGCACGAATTTCGGATGAGTCACTGCTACTGCGTCGATCCTCATTGGGATCAGCTTTGATGTCTGCGTATGACTTTCTGCTATATCCACGCGCGTGTTCGGACGGTTGCTTTCTACTTTTCATTCAAGAGCGATATGTAATTCGAATAAAAATCTGCTCTTTCTTTTGAATCGTCAATATTTTTTTTTTCCTCACCCGCTTGAATGCGTAAGATAACGCAATTATCTTCGGTACCGTTAATTGCCATCATTTCTACAACTTTCTATACTTACTTTACGGTGCTTTTATTATTTCCGCTGCATCCCGAGTCTAAACTTACTTAGATAAGTAAGAATTCTGAGGAAAATAAATAATCCTATCGACAGGCCGCCTCAATAAGATAAAGCGTAAACCGCCTCGACATATCTACGTATCTACGTACGCAGCGCGAAGATGAAAAAGTTTACGAAAGATGGCCTGGTGCAAAAGTGTGCAGTAGCACAGTGGTACCGCGTGACTCAGAGGATTTTTTTATCGCGAGTCCATTCTTTCGGGGCCACTTATCAATTCCGCGATTCCGATAAGAGCCCGCAATTTCGCACGCAGTCGGCGCGTAGCCTCCGTCGAAGCTGGTGTGCGTCGCGGCATCCGGTCGAGCATGGTAAGCCCCGGTTCTCCAGGCTGCTGCGACGTGGGTCGACGATCGCGGATTCCAGCCTCGGGCGCGCGCGCGCGCGTTTTATTGCACTTTGATATGCACCTTGCGCGGCTGCGACGACGGGATCGATCGCCGCGGTGCCGCACGAAATTTTCGACCTTGGCCGCATCGGGGATAAACTGCCTGTCGCGTGTCGAGTCGCCGTTCGGCGAATTTCGGCGGGGATGCAGACCTGCGGACAGCGGGTCATTGATCCAATGCCCGCGGGGCCTACATTCGCCCGCTGATTTATTCCCCGGTGACGCATTTGTATATTGCGAACTGTGAGTTCTTAAAGATTCCTTTTTTTTTATCTAATCGTGCATCTGTGCGCTGCTTTGAAGTTCAGCTGTGACGGGTGAGAGGTACAAGGCTACCTTCGCCGCGCTAATGGAATTATATTTTCAGTCTGTGTTCGACGGCCGGTAATGTAATTGTAGTTTCAAAGCATGCCACGCTATCTCTTGCGCAGCGGCTTTAAAAAACTTGTCGAAGAAAATCCGCGATATTTCTTTACTTTAATAAACGAGCCAATGCAGCGATATCGATCGGTGTACCGATGAAAATCTTAATCTCGACATGTTAAATTTAGATTAGCGCTATTTGTGTACACACGAAAGTGATAATTAATCGGCTAATGAAGCCGTTAATGGAGTCTTTATCCATCGGGCGGGCGTAAATTTTCCCCGATCGTTAAGTCGCAGCTCCGTCGAGCGAAATGTACTCTCCGCGGCGCACACCTGGCGGACTCGTCGAGGCGGTGTTCGCGCCGTGCATCGCATTGCGTAAGGCTCGCAAGAGCGATTTGCGCGTGCAAGAAAGTTCTCACGCGGCCCGCAGCCAAGCGGCGCGGAGGACAATCACCGCGAGCGCGCGGCAATGCCAGCTCGATTTCAAAGATACTCGCGTGATCGACGAGCCATTGATCAATTAGCCGATAGACTCGCTGTTTCCTACAGTTTACCGTTTCGCTTGCTTCACGCGTTCCCTGACACTTATTTATGATGTCTTTCCAAAGTGAATTAGTCCTACTGCGGTACTGCGTTTAACAGAAATTTGTTCCGTATAAATTTTATGGGGTAGTAGTTTAGAAAATAAGATCGTTTCACATTATGTCTTTATTCAAGAGAATTTAATTGTGAGTAAAATTTTAAATGAATAGTTCTTAGGCGATTAAAAAAATTATCAATATAAACTGTAATGATTTCACAAAAGTAAGATATGTTTAAAATAATTTTAAAAAACAAAAAAAATTTTAAATTCTTCCTTTTTACGAAAAATTTTACTGTTTTTAAAG
Organism: Eurytoma adleriae; assembly: GCA_900480045.1. Classification (NCBI taxonomy): domain Eukaryota; kingdom Metazoa; phylum Arthropoda; class Insecta; order Hymenoptera; family Eurytomidae; genus Eurytoma; species Eurytoma adleriae. The sequence continues at coordinate 24,747 of UXGC01000138.1, forward strand.
TAGTAGCAGTTTTCTTTGATCTTTTACACTTAAAAAGAAGCATTTGTGCTTTCTTTTAAGTTTAGCCTACATTCTACTGCTTTAAAAGTAGCGCTTTTGTTTTTTTAAAAAAGGTTTAACTTTCAGCACACAGAAAACTTTACAATGTTTCTTGAATCATCCTCGATTCAAGATTCTTCCTACCACTGAGAAGCCATTGTCTCCTCTAACCCCAAACATACCTACAATTCCTAAGCGCACGATAAAAAGAACGTGTACTAACAATTGACGTTGATTCACAGGGCGATAACAAGAACTCGTCGAAGAGAGGCGCGCCACACACTCGGGGCACCGCCATATCTTTCGGCTTCAGGAGGCGCGCCGCGGCCTCGGGCATCCCGGTGCCCGTAAGCAGCGTCGCCAAGGAGCAGCCACCCCAGCGCTCCAAGTCGGTGGGCCCGGAGCACGCCCGCCGCCAGACGGACGACGAGTTCTACCAGTCGTCGTCGCGCTACCAGAACTACTCGTCGTCGGGGCGCTCGACGCCGCGCCTCGCGCCCCCCAAGAAGGAGTCCAGCGGCCTGCCCGTCCGGACGAACCGCTTCGGCTTCCGCACGCCGAACCAGCGCTTCACCGACAAGGTCACCGACATCGCCGCCTTCAGCAGCCACGCCGTCAGCCACCTCAGCCAGGAGCACGATGGCTCCTTCCGCGTGCGCCAGAGCCGCTCGCCCCAGGCGCACCAGCAGGCCCTGCCCAAGCCCCGGCCCTCCCCCGTCAACCAGCCCACCTACAACAACAACGTGAACAACAACAACGCCGGCGGCCAGTCGGCCGGCAAGTACACGCTGCACTCCTCCCACCTGCCGCTGCCGCAGTACGCCGTCAGGATGTCCGAGGCCAGCTCCAAGATCGCCAAGACCGCGGCGAACCAGAGCCGCAAGGTGGGCGGCCTGGGCCGCGCCGGCACCTGCAGCTCCAAGGAGGGCTCCGGCACCGAGGACTCCGGCCTGGGCTGCTCCGACGAGAGCCGCTCGCGATACGAGTACTACGAGCGGCAGCAGCCGGCCTACCGGCCGCGCAAGCTCGGCGTCGTCCTCAGCGGCAAGAGCTTCGACGTGCGCGACGTCGACGACGAGCACACCGTCACCGAGATCTCCGTCATCCCCCTGCCCAAGAACTTCGCGCCGGCCCACCCGGGCCACCACGTGCCAAACCTGAACCTCGGCACGGGCCTGGTGCGGGAGCGCGCCAGCCAGTACCAGCGCTCGCTGCTGGTCAGCAAGGACAACCGCTACATGGACTCGACGAGCTCGGTCTCGACGACCGCCTCCATGTCCACCACCTCGTCCGAGGGCTACGACGAGGGCCTGGGCGAGGAGAAGGCCTACAAGGACCGCTCGCGCACCGAGAAGCTGCCCGTCTCCTCGTCCTCCTCCATGATGCGCTCCGCCGAGTTCAGTCCGCCCAGCTCGGACGAGGCCGAGTTCGGCCACGGCGGCGAGGCCATGGCCGACGAGTACTCGCTCAGCTCCAGCGAGGACAACTTCAACAGGCGCGAGGTCGGGCTGCCCGCGGTGCCCTGCAACACCGTCACCCAGAGCACCAGCCAGCACTTCAAGGCCATCTCGAACGCGGCCAAGAGCGGCGCCCTGCCCAAGAGCACCCTGCGCTCGGTGCTGCTGACGATCGAGGACCCGGCGTTCGCGGCGGTCGCGGCCACCACCACCACGCTCATCGACGACGAGACGTCGCCGGTCGACAGTCTCTTCGACAGCCCCACCGCCAGCGTCTCGCAGTCCGACGTCAAGCTGCTGAAGAAGGAGCCCGGCGTGATGGAGCGCTCGGGCAACACCATAGACGACGACAGCCCCGGCACCCCCACCAACGCCTCCAATTCGCTGAGTCTGTCGGAGGGCAGGGAGTTCTTCGACGACGAGATCGCGGACCAGCCTGGACTCGTGTTCGACGAAACCGTCAGGGACACCTCCACCGCCAACACCGATCACAGCCAGACCGTCCTCGAGACTGCGCCTAAAATCAGTGAGTTCATTATTCATCCGCGGCTTTTCTTATCTGCACGAGATTCCAATCTTGTAAGCATGCAAGTAATAACTGTTTACATTGCATTTACGAGTTGGATAAGGCTATTGTATAGGTGGTTCGCGACAGTAAAGTAACTCCATATATCACTTTTCCAGATGTATTACAACAAGGCAGAAGCGTAGAAAACAGCCCGATGCACGGTCGCAAGATGAATCGAGCTGGCAGTGTCAGCACTTTGTCTTCCTGCGAGTCGCTCGCTTCGGACGATCTGATGATGGATTACGAGCGCAGTGACGCTAGTTCCTTTGGAGATGTTAATAGTCGGTATGTATTGTACTAGCAGTCTTTGCCGGTGCACTTTACCTCGAAATTTCAAAAACAAATATTAATCAGATACAATATTTGTAGGGGAAATTCAGCATTCGTCATGCAGGATTTAGATGATGCAACTAGTCTTCTAGAGTTGGAAATACAAGGGCACGAAGCAATGAAGGAGTGGAACACCCTGTTGGGACAATCTCAGCAGGCCCTTTCAAACTCGACGAATAACAATATCAATGTCGGCCTCAACAATAATCAAAATACAGACTCTGGGTGTGTATACTCGCTTTTTCAAATAGCGAATTCTACGTTTTCACGCGAAATTAACAAAAATCATTTTTTTGCAAAACTTTTTCTAATTTACTTTTCTAAATTGAAAATTATAATGATCCTAAGTTAAAACAAAGGATTAATATAGTTTTTTGCTAACAAAGATTAATTTAATCTATGAAAAGTAGATACACTAATTCTGCAAATGCTTTAGTTCTTTAAGTATAATCCACTGTCGCTTCTTTTCACTTTTTTCACATTATATTTGTTTTACGCTGCATGCTTTTCTGTATTCTCTATTATACCATAGTCAAGTTATTTGTTTGAATCACGAAGACACGCTTAACCAGTATATGTTTGTTTATAGTCTGTTTTGTAATTTTTTTTGTTATCGGGCTATAACCCCAAATTATCGCGTAAAATGTATGTAACAAGTACCTTTGTACAACTGCCAGTAAGACGCCGATATCTAAAATGTACTGTCGCAGTATTACTCAAGATAAAATCGCGGTTGCATTCGTGAAATGCAGAGCGATAAAGCGATTTTACGAGCTTTTCGAGGCACTATATGTACATGGAGCTCGTTTATAAATCTACCAGTTTCGAGGATCGCGTGTGTCCACTCGAGTCGAGTTCATTTTGCGTGGGGAACGTGAGTCACTTGTCGCGTCTACGGTTGCATATCTGCTGAACAACCGTCGTGAATTTTTCCTCCCAGTTTTGCGATACGACGAGCTGTCAAGTTTTATGTCGCTGGCGCGACGATTCGCGTGCGAACGTGCCAACCCTACAAATTATCGCCGACAGTACATTTGTCGTCGAGTTCAAGAAACACCCGAACGCCGTTAACATTAGAAAGTTTATTATCACTAGGTAGTAGTAAATCATTATTTGTTTACGTAAATTTTGTAATAAATGGAATTTTGTAAATTTTATAATTTAATGGATGCTAAATGATCTAGTCTGTTTTATCAATTTACATAATATAATTGAGGAATTTTTTATGCTACTAAGTAAGTTACGAAACTTTTACGGAATTACAATAGATTAAAGTAATTTGTAGCTTCCTTACTGTTTGTCTTGTTCAACATTTGTTAGTTTTTATTACAAGTTTAAGTGTTTCTTATAAATTATTACTAATCATATATTATTATTGTAATAATATATTTATTAGACACTTTACAAATTAGAAAATAATTTTATTGGAGTAATGAAATTGCGGTTTTATAACAGCTTATAAATATTCTGCTTTAATTAAATTTAAAATGTACATGTAGTTAATTTATCGACGCGTGATATGAGAGAAAGTCTAGAGCAACTGAGTAAGTAGCAACCAATGTTAAGGCTACTTTAGTGAGCATTTCATTCACTAGATGGCAGACCTATTTACTCGAGAATAGGCTCAAGAGAAAGTAATTGTAGTATGACTCATTCGTTGCAGTTTTTACAAAAAAGTGTAATATTAGCATCGCATAGATAATTCAGCGACTACATAACGGAGAACTTTCAAAACTATTATTTAATCAAAATTAATCAATTTTGAATAATTTCTTTATAACTGAAATTACTATTGTTTGCAGTAGCATTTCCCCATAATTCATAAAACAAACGTTACTTAAAAAAAGGCAGCTATAAAAAAACTTTCACTGTTTAGAGAATGGAATATCCTTAGTAGCTAAAACATTTAGCTTCCGTCAGTGATCCCTTACACTTGAAAGGCTTCCGCCTGCTTGCAATTCGAGCGCATTACACTGGCTAAGGAAGTAAAGTCGACTGTGTCGTGGATACATGTAAGACGACAAGAAAGTCTATTAAAAATTTTTCGCGCGACGTCGCACACTATACCCTCTCTCGACCCAATAGCGACTTTAGGGCCGCTCGATATATCGACTACTTTCGCCAACGGCACTTCTTTATACACATGTCTTTTATATGTCACACGTTTATAGGCTCTTTATTTGCTTTCGACTGCTGGATTCCTTCCAGCTCTCCGCTCTATCGCTCTTTCAATCACTTCGTCATCGACGAAATCATTTGCAAGTTGTACGAAGCTTTTTTGTAACGATCCCAATTATAGACCTAGGTAACTATTTCCGCGGGGTAAAAATATTCGAGGAAAGCGTAATACATTTTTGAGGAGCAAAGCGAACAGCATATAGCAGTTTCGCGGCGCCTTGGGCCGCTCGAGGCCTGCTCCGAAACTACAAAGCAATTCAGACCGGGGGGCTGGCTCTGCATTACTCAGTACCCGTGGGCTCGTACACGCGGGAGTATCGACTTGCGCGTTTATGCATGCCGCCCCCTCGTGCCGAGAGGCGCATCCCTCACAGCCTCGTCAGCTTTTATGGCCGCCCCTTGGCAACCGGACTTCTCGTCCGACTCGCCGGGTGCGGATTGCGGACTCGAGCCCCTTGCCAATTTTGCGAAATTAGCACGACGGAACTGATACCTACACTCCCCGGCTCTCGCTGCAGCGTACGTGTCGGGTCCTAACGAGGCCCTACTTTTTCACTGTCCCCAACCCCCGCCGCTTTGGAGGAAATCGCCCGGCGATAAGGCGATTACGTGGGTGGAGAGCGATGATTCAGTGTGTTTTCGCTTTGACTTGTTGAAGGCGGTCTGTGTAAAGTGTTTTTGCTTTGGTAACGGTGTACGTTTTATTTTCGGTAGAGTTTGAGAAAATTGCAAATATTAGACAATGGTCAATTATTTTTTTAATTTTATTTTGTAAATTGACATCTAACTGAAATATTTTACTAAAATTTTAATTTTAGATTGTGGTCACGTTGTATTTTCTGTAAGCAAATTTAATTTTAATTTTTGTTAAACAAAGTTGGTTTCCGCTTCACATAGCATGCTTGTATAACAGCATAATAAAAAATAATTGCAACTTTTCTGTCGATACTAATTCAATAAATTAAGATAAATGTGTTATCTATTTTCTGAATGATTAAAATTCTAAAAACACTCTTCAGTAAAATAAGTGAATAACTTTTTACAGGAGCAAAATTGAAATTTTATTTTGTAACTCTTCAAGAATTAAAATACTTTTCACCAGATAAATTTAAATTTAAAAAAAATTGAATCACGCTACAAAGGCAAATTAAAATTTTGCAAACTTAGCAAACTAAAAAGAAATACCCGAAAATGAATCGTTCCCAAAGCAAAGCTGTTGGAGATTCAGCTTAAAGTCCCTTGTACTTGGAGCGCACCGTGAAGCTTTGAGCAAGGCTAAAGTGGAAAAAGGGCATAGCAAGGTATATAGATATCAGCGCGTCGAGGCGGCGGAGCGTTGCGGAGCAGCAGCAGCAGCAGCCGGTGGTCGAGCAGACACGCCGCTGAGCAGCGCGGCTCTCGGCGCCCGAGCGAACTGCCAGTCGGCATCGCACCGTCGCGTCGCGCGGACCTATAACGCGACACTTCCACCTTTTTCCCCCGACGCGGGCATTTTTGCCTTTGAAACGACGAGCAGCCGCGGACCCGTGAACCCCGTGTGTTGTGATGCCCCGTGATTACCTTGAGTGACAGTGCTTCCGACAAGTTCGTGCCTTTTTTTTATCGTGAGTCATAGCGACAGTCCAGTTCAAGGGTAGCTGAGTGGAGGTTCCCGTGAGTCGCTCGATGGAATTGCGCTCTTTTTTTGTTTCGATATTATAAATTTAGTAATTTAACGTTTTGCAAGCGATTTTCACATTTTTTTAGAGCTGTGAAAGTGCAGACATTTGTTGAAACAGTTGTCACTGAAATACCTTTTTTTAATCGATGTTTACTTTAACGAGTTCTAATGTCGTTAATTTTTGTTACGAATTTATGATTCGATAAACTTATCGATTCTCAGTTTAGTTGAAGACATGAAATTAAGGAATTTATTGACCACTCGGCTATTCTTGACATTCACGACTCATGTGAAATAAATAAAGGAGAATTTTGCGTTTTGTTTATAAAGCAGAGAGTAATGTGTAAAGCCGACAAAGTTCACGAGAGTGACAAAAGGCGCCGTGGGAACAATTATTGCACTATCAGTGTTAACGCGTACTTTCGCGATGCGTCCGACTTATCGTCCCGATCGGAAGATTCATTGAGAAAAATTTCATTATATCGCTTGATTCATCTTGTCTCTCATTGTTTTCCCCCGCAGTTCATGCTTTTTTATTCGTAACCGTACCTCATTTCAGTTCATATCGCATGATAATTTTATTTATTTTACTGCGTACGACGTCCTACAAACATTGTTTTACTTTCTCTATGATTTAGTAGGTAATTGTAATTGCCCCGATCCCGCAAAACTCCAGCAGTTCTCTTTCTTCTTTTCGTTCAGTTTTATCCAATCTTATTCACCAGTTCGTGAAAAATACGGTTAGATAATTATGTAAATAAGCTAAAAATGTATGTAAATCACGCATTCAATTAAACGAATATTTTCATAATAGAACTTTATCATTTTTCTAAAATCAACTTTTATTTCCAATTTGTGGAAAATTTCATTGCTCCGGATTACATGATGAAATCGTGTTTTCATGATTAGGAAAAACTTTTAATTGCCATATCACTTTTTATTACGCTGCTTTCATAAAAAATTTCGCGCATAAAATTTCAGCAACGTTAATTATTATTGGACTATATTTTACGCTTTTTACGGTATAAAGAGAATTTTTGTTATCGATACTTTCTAAATGGTTCTTCTAGCAAATTAAAAGTGTCATTTTAGTCTCTCGATAAATTAGCAGCAGCATGAAATCATTCGAAATCTTTATGATTCATTGTTTTTATTTATACCTGGCAGTTTATGTAGCTTTTATCTAATCTTGTTTTACGCACTAGGATCATTTTGATCTTTTATTATCAAAACTTGTTACAAACGTGATTTACATTCATTACAGTTATGTACGTATTAATATATTAGAATTATCAGATGTAAAGGTGAGCCTATAGTCGAACATATAAATATCTTTTTGGTTTATCAAATTTCTTTCGGCTTCATAATTTTTTTGTATATTATTTTTTTATTCAAATTTTGCCTTTTATTTGTATCTTTAATGAAATTGGAAAATTAAACGAATCGAGTGCTAGAAACTAATTAATCCGTCCTAAATTATCAAAACAAATCAGTAAAATATATCTATTTTATTTTTCAGGTCTATCTTTGAATAGAGTTGAAAACAGTATATAACCGCAAATTTCAAAGTAGCACTCAAATTAACTATATAAACTTTGTCAAACTAACTATAAACTAACTGTCAACTCGACGATAGGCTACCCTTCGATATCGCAGAAGAAAACTGAGCGAGCTTTTCATGTTTGTAACGTTGCGTTTGCAGAAATACGTCGTTGATAGGAGAAAAAGTAATCACGTGTCGAAGTCTGCGCGGACGGGCAAGAGTTTAAAAAGTAAAGCCAAGATCGTTTTCCTCCGCGCAAACTTCACCGTGGCAACATTGAAAGGAAAGCAAAAGAAAGGAAAAGTAAAGCACGAATTGAAACGAAGAGAAGAGGAGAGAGGAGAAACTGAAGGATTGATTTGTCGTCGGTGTTTTGTGTTCTAGCGCGCTAGAAAAGCGGGCGCAAATAGTCGACGAGGACGAACCGGGTGGGGACTACTACCAGCTGACGTTCCCTAACTAGCTAGTCGCGGCCTCCTCGGGGCCACCCCCGCCGGCGAACTAGCCACCGCACTCCGGGATAATTGAAGCCGCGCTTGCGGTGTATATACGGCGGAATAAAGAGCCGAGGCGCTCGTCCAAAATTACCCAAGGCGCGATCTCTCCCCCTCGGTGCTCGCGCCTTCCTATTTCGGATCACTCACCGAAAATAGGATTCCTGAAGGGAGGCGCGCGTCGCCGGGGGGCCTCTAAAGTACTTGCTTAGGATTTTTTTCTTCTCTTTTCGTTTTGCCTCCGGGCGCCGGAACCGCGCCGGCATTTCCGGTCCGACGCGGCGAGTGAGAAAGGACGATTGCGATCGAGATTGTTTTATTTGCATCCCGTGATTGATGTATCTGCAGCTTTCAACGGCACTTGGCGTACAAGCCGCGAGCGCGTGACTCACGGGTGACGAAAAGTTAGCTTGTGAATTGGATTTTGATCGGCTGGTGATTGATTTGAATTTTAAAGGTTTAAAAACATTTATCGTCTATAAGTAACAATCAGATGTACGTGTGATATAAGTGTTAAATTTACATTTTAAAAAATCGTTGAAAAAATAAGGAATTTACAAAAAAAATCGTTTTAACTTGTATACGTGTTTCGTCCAATGTCAATCTAAGAATGACTATGAAATATATCCAATTAACGGAGTCGATCGTTCCCGCCCATTTACACTTGCAATATATACAACACGTAATTATACTATAGTTTTCGAAATAATAGCTCTTCCTGTTCTTTTTATATTAACAAAAAATATGAGAACCGCCAATTATTCGTCCTCGATAAATTTTTAGAAGGCGACTTTACGCAGTATACGTTCCTCGTGAATTTACAACCCGTCGTGATAAAGTGACTTCCGCACCGATTTTACACGTAGACCAAAACTTTAGATTAAAAGAAAATTTATACTTCCATCGTACATTCGTAAAGCAAACCAACCAAAAACATGTACTCTCTTGCATTATAAGCAAAAAACAAAAAAATACTCAAAAAAATATATAAAAAAAATATGTAACGTTCAATATATCCTACCGTAGAAAGCAAAAGAGAAAAAAAACGGACCTAAAGTGAATTAAAAGAGTGGGTGTAACGATAACGAGTTCGTATTTTCTTCCGATGAGGCGGCCAGAGCCGCGTGGAGTGTGACGAGCGAGCGAGTGAGAGAAAGAGAGAAAAAAAAACAAGGTCTGAGAAGCAAGAAAGACGGCGAGCAACGGCGCGAGCGAGGCGGAGAGGAGGCGAGGAGCGATGGTGCGACCGATGAGGAAGGTCGAGGAGCTTGCGGAGGCGAGGAAGTCGTCGTCCGGGAAGCCGATCGTCTGCCCGACCGCCGCCGCTCCCCCAACCAACGGGTAATAAATGTCAAGCCTTGACTATCGTCGCTACTTTCTCGTAACTGCGCATATTATGCATATCTGGTAGGCCAAAATGAAAACTTATTAGTTCTCGTTCCTGCGATCAATTGTATCGTGTAAGATTTATGTAAAAATTTTCGGTTCGGAGGAGTATTGGTGCGGGGACTGTAGTGGTGGTAGACACTAGCGTTCCTTGGGGAACTGCATCGACGATTAGAGACAAATTTACACGAGAATTTTTGATAAGCAGGTATATTAGAAGGTAGAGAATCGAGTTTTTTACTGATATTTAATATAGCAGTAACGGAGATTGCCTTAGCTTAATAAATAAAGATCAATTAATATTTTTGCCTAGATGTCGATGCAGCTACTGAATTTTTCAAGTAGTAGTACGTAATTACCGCACCAATACTTTTTCATTTTCATTAAGTTTGATAGTTTAATTAGAGATAATTGTATCTTTAACTTTGATTTACTGTGATAGCCCGCGTCTAGTGAATTTACACACAAAATTGTTTCAAAGATTAGTTAACATAATTAGTTTTGTGTTAATTCTTGTACGAAAGTTTTCAACTACAAGTATTACATTACCCTTTACTACATATTGACATATGTATGTAACAATAAAAAATACGAAGCGTGTACTTTGTACGTGAAGAGTATTATGCAGGTCCGTTTAATGGTTACAAAATGAAATTACATTGCTCAAATATTTATAGTAACATAATTTATTTATTTTAAATCAAATTATTGTATTTTAAGGAATATTAATAAATCTTATTTAAGACGTTTAGCGAAATTCACGTTATTGATTAATTCAACACGAATATGTACCATTATTTTACACTTATTTCTTTTACTTTTGTATTTCAACACATTATTTTATTTTTGCTTGTGGCTTATGCAACTATCACATTTCTTTTATAATGCTAATCTCCGTCGCGCGGCTATAAAAGGCTCAGCCGCGAATGCGATCGCCTTAAATGTAACATTATAATATTTTCAATGTATTCCTGTAAGTGCGCACAATTTACGGATAAAAGAAAATATTTCGTTACGTCGACTTTGGAACAAAAGCATTGTTGTCATAATTTCACTTGCAGAGCACGTTTTACTTCCACCCGCTGCACAAGTTTTACGTGAGCCGCATGCGATTGTCACACTTACGCTGCTAATATCGACGAACGAGAGATTAGTACCACGTTCGATTTGCCGTTACTCCACTTTGTTTTGTTTGCTTTCAAATGACACGAAATTTACCCATTCGATTATTAAAATTTTATCGAGCTTCAAGGAAAAAAAATAGCGAACGATAAGATCCGGGAATAGACGTGTTTATAAGAAACAACGGTAGCAACCGATTTCTCCGGTGAATGACTGTATCCGAATATCGCTTAAAGTAAAAAACTGCCGGAACGACGGCGGCGGCTATTAGTCAAGTTCGTTTTACTTAACACCCCACAAAAGTCCGGGCAATTAGGTGATCTGGGAGTGTGAGCGAGCGGCCGCGGATATATGGCGACGGCCGGCGCAACCGGTTTAGGTATCCCTCAACCTTGACTCGTTAGCGATTACGCAGACTGCATAATATGCCGCTTGCTCGCGGTTTATATGGCTATTACACGCTCGATTCGCTTTTCGAGAGGGGCCTTGGCTCGTTGTTTCGCCGCTCCTCGCGGCTTTCCCGAAGGTTTTGAGTTTCTTCGCTTCCTTTCCTCGGCCGAATCAAGGTGACCGGACCGATGTAGGTTCAACTTTTTTTGACCGACGTCGAATCGAAAATTCCGTAAATATATCTAGAGCGGAGAAAGTTTTCGTACGTTTTTCGAATCAATGTAGTTTAATCGACAACCAGATCGGTTAATCCAATTCGAGATACTGCAAGTAGGATAATCATTTTTGAATCGTGCAATCTTTACAGTACTGTTTAAACCGGTAATGGTAGATTAGACGGCAAAATGTATACGATTCGAGCCTACGACTCTACATTGAAATATCAGCGTCGGCGCGGAGAAAATTGAGAGTTGCACCGCTATTTAGCGTGAAGCAGGGAAATTCTTAAGCGCAGCCGTGGATAATTTTTCTCTTTGCCCATCAATGCTAACGAGTAACGCTCTGATTCTGTCACGTCGAGCCTCGGCGAGTCAAAGGATTCAATCACTTTCGTGAGCTCGATTTTCATTACCGCGTTTAAACAGCCGCAAACGCTCAAATCGTAAAATGCCCGTCGGCCTGTTATCAGACCTCGCGCAAAAATTCCGCGACTTTCTATAAAACGCTTATTTCTCACGTTCGAATGAACCTGTAGCTTTCACGGCTATTTTCTCGAGGGTTCGGGCGCTTCTCCGGAGCGCTGACTATCGGTCGAAAATTGGGACAGGAGCTTGCAAAACGGCGATCTTTACCGCGAACGACAACAATGGTCTCTTCTTTCTGCGACAATGCCGCGTTAGAAGGTAACATCCGTCGAAAGCTAATTGGCCGCGATTTTCCCTGGGAGATTTCGTCAGTGCCGAGCCTCGCCACGCTCTCTGACCTCCGTGACTATATCTCGCGGAGAGCAGGCGGCTGTGACGAGACTGTGCCGAGAGCGGTGAACTTTACACCTTGCTGAGCTTTTTCCTTTTCATTCTGCTCGATTGTCTCAAAGAGCTTTTTTTATTTTAACTTAAAAGCGTTTTTTTTTTCAATTTGCGAACAGCTTTGAAGGATTTTTTTTTTATATTAGTAACAAATCTTTTGTATTTTAATATTTACGGCAATTCCTTTTTTTAAATCATAAAATGGAATAATTTATGGTTATTATACCTATCTCTTTTTGAAATTAATAAATCCTATTAAGCATTGCGGTTTACTAGGAATGCGCAAATCGATTCGTCCGAGACTTTTTCTCTTACCGCGAAAAAAAAGTGTCTCTAGTTACTTCCTTCGGAAAAGTTAACAGAGCGCGACGTTCCTGGCTTCGAATCGAATCTTCTTGCATCGAGGAAAAAACTCGATTGTTTCATGTCGATGCTCGTAAAATTTGAACGTACCTCCCGCCTCGGGCGACGTTTTCATGCCAATGCCTCCGTCGGAGGATGTAACCGGCGGCAACGGTACAAAACGCACTCGTCCTCTCCTCCCGTCAATCGAGAAAACGATCGTCGAACTCGCGCTCGATTTGCGATAGGAAAGTTACCCTCCCCCCGCGTAACCAGTGCAAGTATTATTCGGTGCTCCAACGGAGAATAACCGCTGCTCGACTTCCTTGCGAGTAATTACGAAAAACGTTCCAGCGAGCGAAATAGAAAGTCCACGCGCGTAGACGCAGTGGCAGGGTCTCGCTTGTTTCCGCTTAACAAATCTATTTACACAAGAGCACCCGTTGTTACTGCAAAAATACTGACAGTCGAAAAAGAATGACCGCTCTAGGAGCGTTTCGTAAGTGCCGCTTTTCGAGGCAATGAGAAACTCTACCATTAATGCTTTCAATTTTCAATCTGTTTTTTTTTATTCAGACACGAATTTATGCTTCCTGCGTTCGTGAAATGTTAAATCGATCGAGATTATTCAAGCTTTCCGTGACCTTTCGTGTCTAATAAAAGGAACCCTCGATCTCTCACATTTCTAAATTTTCGAAATTCCCACAGTGAATAATATGCTCGATGGTTCGATAAAACAAGCCAGGCATCAATCCCAGTCCCGCATTAAATTTCTCTAGCCTCTCGCGGGCGAGACCGCGCACGACAGCGTAATCCACCCGGCGATGATCGAACTAGGCCTGGCCGCGGTCGGTGCATCTCGGTTTCTCGGGCGGATCTCGCACGCACGTGTGTTTTCTCGCGCACGCGACTCGGTTCAATCAGGTGCGTGCTCCAGAAACTAGCGTCGCGCAGCCCAGCGCCTCCTTCCTCCTTGGTTTTTCCTCGGGCACGCGCGCACGGGGCAGGTGCGTTCACGCGCCAGCGGCTCAGCTGCCCCGGCGCTTTTGTTCTCGGCGGCTCGTAAAAGTGGCGCAATTACGCACCGCCAATTTTCTTGTTTTGTTTTTGAACCGGTCCTACACTTGCTTATCCCAGAAGCCTGTAATATACGATTTATGATTTCCTCCTTTCCTTCGAGATTTTCCTACGAGATATTCATGAATAATTATCATATCGTGAAGAGGCGCGGGATCATTTTGTTAGGTTTACCTAATCTTCATTAAGGCTAATTCGGTTAAAATTCTCGCTGCGTTAGCGCGACGAGTTCGCGGAACGAGCTTAATTCCTAAAGACCCTTGAGGTATTATTTACGGAGCGAAGAGCAAACGAAGTGCTGAAATCTGACGCAAATATTTATCCGCGCCGGCCGTCGTTCAGGGTGAAAAGCAAATATCGACTCTCTCGCTGCGGCGGACGGGCGAGCTCTGCATAAAACATTACGGCGGCTCTCGCGATATATTAAACGCCGGTTTCGTGCATTTCCCTCCCGACTTCCGTTTTTTTATTTCAACCTTTTTACTTTGGCAGCCTCGCGCCGCACTGCGAAAAATCGCCCAGCGCACGGAGGGAGAGTTGCGTGCGCCGACGGGGCTGAAATCGCGAAACAAAGGGAAGCGGATAGCCCGGAGAAAGGAAAATACGGTGAAAAGGAAAGGGGCTGAGTGGCAGTCGAGCCGAAAGATGAATTTAAATGGAGGCTCGGAGTGGAGTTTCGGCGGCTCTCGACTTTTACGGCCGCGCTTTAGTGGCCCGTTACGAGTAGTCGTAAACAGCGTTCTTTTATTTTTCGCGAGAAGTGGAGAGTATAAAGCTCACTGCGCGAGCATTTCATTAAGTATTTAAAAATTTTATTAAAACTCGCAAATTTAAATAAAACTCATCCCACAGAGTCGATAAATCTCGACGGTGTTTTATTCGACGGCGGTATTTACCCTTTCGTTTATCTTCGAGTTATTGCTGGGTGAGCTTCCGGACAGCTTTATCGGAAAAAGCTGCTGTCCTTAGAGGATTTCCGTCTGAGACGCGTGCCAAAATGCTACGGGTCGGGGGATATCTGCAGACTCGGGAAAGTGGAAGAGCCGTAAGAGAAGAGAATTTTGCACGTGACACTGAAGGAGGCTTCACATGAATCTCCAGAATTTAGAGATGACTCTTGTCCCGCTCGACCCCGGAACTTTGTCTAGACGCTAAATATATATAGGCACGCGTTGATGCTTGGCAACTTGGCCGTTGTGCCTCATAACCTTTGTCATAGCACATTTGATTTTAAATTTTCATATTTCGCAGCATTATTTTGATAATCGTAATATTTTGATATTTTAAAAAAAAATGTAATTGTGAATGATTACAAAAAATCTTACTTTTGTGAGACAATCGACGTTTTAATATTACTCTCCTTGCTCAAAATGTACATTTGCAATTATTATCAGTTCGAAAAGAGAAACAGCGGAAGAATCATGAATAAAAATCAATCCAGAACATTTTATAAATATTTTAAGTTTAAAAACATTTGTAATACAGCAGCAGCGCTCATTTCGAAAGGTGAAGCGTCGCTGGTAATAAATCGAGTTAGAGCGGAATTTCCAATAAAGGGAGCACTGCCGCATAGCATCCCATGGATGTTGCGTCTAGACGCATGGGGGGTGGCGGCTATCGCACCCCTCTGTAGCCCCGACGCGGTCGGCCAGACTCTTGGCTCCCCGCCAGCGGAGTTCTTTTGCCCGAATAAAATCCAACCGATTTCCCATTCCGCGAGCTTTCCGCACCAAAGCTCTTTTGCGAACCTCCGGAGAGTAATGCGAGCCCGCAGTTTTATGACGATCGCGTTTGCCAGTGGATATTTGAAATTTAAATTTAATTACTGCTGTAAGAAATAATATGTGTTTCTCAACTTTCGCATATTAATATCGATCCCGCAATTTTAATGAAAATTTAATTCGACCGTAAAATCGATATGTCTTTAGGAGGCTTTTCTCATTAACGTCCGGCTGTAGCTATAGTTCAATTACTCAAAAGCCTTTTAAACGAGTGAATCACGACAGTGCCCATCACATCCAATGATTTTAATGGAACTTTTTCACTCTCTTCTTTTTAAGCCCTGACGACAAACTACCAATAGAAGAGATAAATTCAATCGTAACACCAGCCTCTATAAATAAAGAATAACTTTTAAATGTTGACCCAGTCGATAAAGCAGTTCGACCGCATCTCCAGTCCTTATTATATTCCCACGCCGAGCGTCGGATCGATTCTTCCGCGTCCATTGTCTCCCACACTTAGAGAGCAGGTCGTTAAAAAAATGATACCCGCCCATCTCGTCGACATTATCCTTCGTGATTCATCTCGCGTCGTCGCAGCGACGCGGCTCTCGCGGTCGGGCTTGCGCCTCTTGCCTCGTGCACACTCCTCGGCGAGCTAGGTATCGAGCAGCCGCGGCGGCGCGTGCGCGCGAGTGACGCGCGCGCCTCGCCGAAAAACGTCGCCTCCGCGCTTGTCGTCGTCCCCGCCGTCGACGGCGGCCGTGCGCTCGGGCTTCCGCGACCCTCGGCGAGCTTCCCCGCGTCGGGCCAACGTCTTCCTCGCTCCGAGTCGTCGTCGCGGCTCCTGGGCTTCCCTTGCTCGGTGCAGTGGGGCCTGGTCGAGCCCCGCGCGCCCGCGACGGATCGATCGGAGCCGCGAGCTCCGCAGGGCGACAGCCTTGTTTTTATTGTCGAGGATCTTGGCGCGTGGAGAGCTCTAACTTCCGAAGCATCGCCACTGCGGTTGGCAAGTGACATCGGGGGTGTTTTGCGGTTCGAGGGTTGAGGGTGGAACCGGGGACTCGACCTTGGCTCAGCTGGTGTGCGCCATTGATTTTTTGAATTTTCACTGCGTGTGCGCGTAAACACAGTTTTTACGGCGGATTACGATATGACGGGAGGCGCGAGTTCCAGGACTAAGCAGTGATCGATTTTCCGTTTTGTTGTGGGTGAACATTCTGTAGGTGGTATTTCGATGAGCTCAATGAGTAAGTTTTGATCTTTATTGCGAAGCGAACTTCCATCATGGGGGGTTTCGGAGGGCTGACCTTGAACTGGTTCACCATTGATTTTTCAGGAAATGCAAAGCTCGCGAATTCTGGAACTACAAAAGAATATTTAACGAGCTTCCATTGTGCCGCAATTTTCTTCGGAAAGTCTTCTAAGGCATTTATAAAGTCTCCACTCGTGACCTGAATCGACGATATTTTACTTTGTTAAGGATAGCGTGTAATAGACAAACTTGCTCGAGGCGAAATTGATATTTTGATCGTGGCGAGGGAGTATTCTAAAATTACCTGAATTGCACAATCGGTAGATGTGCCACCGTGTCGCATCGTTCTTTTCTCGTGCGCTTTGCATTTCGTCGCGAAGCTTCCTTCTTTTCGAGCCAAGCTAATTTGCGTTTAGAAAACACAATATCGCTGGCATAATCGCAATAATAACTGTTTCCACCTAGCGGACTCGAATCATTAATCATATTTTATTACCGCCTTTTTTAAGACCACCGTACTTACTTAAGATAACGAGTGACACACATTTCTAATAAAAGCGGGCTTTGGTCTCGCGAAAAGAAAAAAAAAGAAACGAGCACGCCGATAGAACACGCAAAAGCACCGAGCTATCGGCGAGCTATAGCAGGCGCGCACGCTCCTAAGGCCGAGATAAACCCGATTCCGCGCGCACGTGGTAGCCGCAGCGCCGGGCGAGTCACGCGAAACGATAAGAAACGGCGCTCACCCCTCCCTTTTCCCGCACCTGCGATAAATTTTTCTTTTTCGCCGGGGGTCCGTGCTTTTCTGGCCGGCTGCCTTTTTTTCTCTTCACCGGCGGCTAAACGAACGTCACGTCTCGCCCACGGGCCGGCTATTCTCGGCACCGCCGGCGGGTGTATGCGGTGCAGCTCTGTCAACAGGCGCGTGCAATTAACAGTGAGTCACACGGGCTGCCCGTGAGCTGCGGGCGCTGCTCGTGACTGCTTAATTTCGCGCGATGAATTGCAGCGTTTGAAGCCGAGCGTGCGAACGGCGCTCGTGAGCGGCTAATTTCGCGGGATGCAACCGAGCGGTTAAACGCGCTATTTGTCAGATCTACAAAATCAACGCGTTTTTCTTTGGATCTCAGTTACCGAGGCGTACGGACGCTTAATTATTTGTTTCTGTAATAAATTCCTCTTAAGAATTTAAATCAAAAAGTATTTCTTACTTTTTGCAAATTATTTTATATGAATACATAATTAATTTAAAGGAAACGTGCGACTTGTACACTTAAAATAAAATCAAAACTACAATCAAGGATAAAACTCTGTGCAATTTTCGATAAAAGAAAAGTAAAGCAACGTTGTATAAAAGACGATTTCTAAACGCAACGGCTGGTCTCGCGCTTATCGAAATACCACCACAGATCGCAGAAAAACTTGCCCTTTCAGTGTACCTGAAGCGTGTCGCGCGATGAAGCGGGAGCACTAGCGAAACGCGGGTCGCCGCAATAAAAACCAGTTATCAGAGAGACGCTAGATAGAAGGAATGTCGACGCCGGAGGGTGGGAAGGGCGCGAAGCGCCGCAGCGGCATTCCCACGCCGTTGCAGCGGGCCGCGCCGGAGGTGCGACGCCTCGTGGAGGACGGCCGGGACTCGGGCTTGTCGTCCGAGTGCACGACCCCGACGAACGGCTCGCCGCCACCGCGGCAGCCCCGGCAGGAGCAGCCCGCGGCCGCTACCCCCTGCACCGGCCCCGGCCAGATACCCCGCAGGAGGATGAGCGACATCATCGCTGCATCCAAAGCTCGGCTGCAGGAGTCTGAGAGGTCGACATTCATCTGCAGTTGCTTTTTCGATTTATTCATATAGGCCTCTTTTTATTCGATGTTAAAATTGTTCCGTCTTATTTGGCGGTTACATTACTCGTTGAACTGAAAATAATGATTTGATCAGTTGCTTATGGCAATCTGTAGAAAATTATTTTAATACAATTTACAATGTAAATGTGTAAATAAAAATGTTATTTTTACGCTATTATACTGTGATATAATTTTATGTTTACTGGCAGTTGTAGTATTGGTACAATTCTATTTTCTTACTGTAATAATGAACAATAAACAAATAATCAACAATGAACTTAAAATAAATTACATGAATAGATTGAAATTTCTCATAAACTAACTTTTGAATGTGTTATGCAAATTACAGGCTGAATAGTAATCGAACAGCCCGTCTGCTGCAAAGCAGGTCGAGTACGGACTCGCCAAAGTCCCTCGACAGCACGCGAAGTCGACAGGTTTTCAGTCCACTCAGACCACCCAGAACTGTAAGTTGATTAATTATTAAATGTAAAATATTTTACGTCCACGTGTTTATTTTAAAAATCCTTTGTAATTCAGGGACAGTCGCCGAGTTTGGATTCGGGAGATGAGGGCAGCCTCAGAATGGAACGTGGAACGTACAGTTACATGTTTCAGGATATCGTTTCCATAAAAACGATGCTTCTGAAATTAAAACGGGTCCTTCAGGAGGTACAATTCTTCTATTAATGCAATTATACTTTTCTCGCACAATTTTTGTTCAGTGTCTCGGTTCAACGCCATTTGCTGTAAAATTACTTTTTATTTCTTTTTTCATTTGTGGAGAAATTCTCTTTCATCACATTGATTTCTTTCAAAGTTATCCAACACTGGCTGTTTATTAACACGCTTTTTCTCTTTTCTTTTTTGTTACCGTTTTATTTGTTTCGTCCACCTTGATGTCTTGTGCTTGCAGTCAGGAGAGAACGGTTTGACGAGGGTAGGTTGTTTTGCTTTTTATGTTTTTTCTCGATTTCTCGTTTATTATTTAATTTCAAACAATCTAACGATGAAAATGTTTGCCTTTGGTTATAGGACACTCTCAACCCATTCGATAATTCTTTAAAGGTTTGTGATCAAATATAAAACTTTAGCTAAGTAAAAAGAATAATCACAAAACGGTATTATTAAACGATTGTGTTCTATTGTCTTAACAGAATGGTCTCTTCTACAACCTGAACGACGGCAACGCGACGACGGATGCAACAACGTCTCCCAATGATGGGAGAGAAACCGTCGCCGACGAACTGGCCGACTTGCGCCGACAGGTGGTCTTCTTGCAGGGTCAGCTGGATGATAAAGATCGCACGATACAGACTCTCCAGGTACGAACTCACACTGAATTCGTGCGTCATTGTTCCAAAATTATCTGTTTCTTCTGTTTTACATTACCCGTCGCTTGCAGGCGCAGTTGAGCAAATTCCAAAACGCAAATAAAGCAGATAGTGCAATTGACGTTTCATCGACCACTAACGGCAGGGATGAGCTCAAAGAAACGTCAAACGCGGCCACACAGACTGAAAAGGTGGGAGACTCAAAATCGACCTATTTTTATTGATACTTGCATCCTATTGTTATTTATAAGGAAAGAACGACTAGAGGAAAAGAGTCGCTATTGACCTAATATTTTTTGTTCAAATTAAATAGAGATTGCAAAAGAGATAAATATTTATTAGGTTTTCTATTTGAATGTCTTTTTTGCAATCTCAACTCGCTGATAAATTTTAATGTTACAAGCACGTAATTAGATTTTAGTTCTTATGAGAATGAATTACTGGAATGTTAATGTTTCTACATTTACATTTTTACACTGTTATAAAATTTTTCGTAACATGACACGTAACATGCGAGCGTATGTACATAAGTTATCGGTCGATGGCAAATAGAAGACAATGATTTTTTTTTATTTTTTTAAGTTGCGACCAGTGTCGGCAGGACCGTCAATGTTACAGGGACTTCCTCAGGATAACGGAATGGGGCCTCTTGTTAGGTAAGGACACATTCATCTTCTACCTTTAAACTAACCATTATTCTGATCGCAGTCAATCACTATTTATTCACTATTAAAATCTAATGAATGTTCATTTAATGTATCACGAATATTCAATTTTCATTAATATTTTATAAAAGCAAGAAGAATGACCTAAAACAATTGTAAATAAATTCTTCTTGCTCTTAAAAAAATCCATATAATCCATTATTCATAATAAACATTTGAAAAAATCGCACATGTACAATTGAATCATATCCTGATTATTGTTGCTGGTCTGGTCCACGTCTGGCGCGGTGAACAGCTTCAGGATCGGGAAGGTAGAGTGCGTCAGTCTTTGTGACTTACTATTGGGATACGTACTACTTTGCGCGTTAAATGCCCTTATTTACATGCACCTGGAACACTTGCAAACCATTTGTTCCGCTTATTATTCGTTTACGTAGTAGTGCATTTTGCGCTTACCTCGAACTTCTCTTTTTCCATTGGTATCTATGCATGTGGACGTCGTTTATTGTATTTTGTATAATATATTACATGTATCGTCGATTTATATATTATTTTCGTGAATCTACTGTTAATACTTTTCAAAAGTTTAAATCAAACATACTCAACAACCATTGTTGATCGAGTAATCAAAAATCTACCTGAAGATCTATAGCCAAGATAGATATTTTTTTAATTCAACGAGTTCATGAATATTGTAAATAATATTTAATCTATAGAAATATAATTTATTTAAGTAATCAGTAATGGAGACGTACTCTTTGAAATCCTTTTTTATTTTTATATTTTATTTCATTCGGTTTACTTTGACTATAAAAACGAGCAAAAGTTTTATTTTCGATTTTACGATCAGCATGAATTACGATGTAGCTTTCTAATTTGTTAAGTAGCCCCCGTTTTATTTTCATTTAAAATAATTAAATAAAGTACATAAATCTTAATTTATAATCGATTGACATTCAATAATTTTTCATGCTGCGATGGTTAGCCATGTGTGGTGAGTTATTTCTCCGATCTTTTTCGTAAATCTGTAACGTTGCATCCAAACAATTTCCTTTAAAAGAAAAATTAAGCAAACGCTAATGATATTAAAGAATGAAAACGCATAAATGTTTAAACTATACAAAACATAATTCAGTTAGTTACGAAGTAAATTTCCTTTGCAGCTTGAATGAATCTTGGAGCGGACAGTACCAGCAGCAGCAACAGCATAGGCCGGGCGAGCCGGGCTCTCCTAGTTTGAGCAAGCCGTCCTCGCGGCGAGCCTCCTCGGAGCAGCAGAGGCCATCGAGCCTGCGGGGTCTGCGGCCGCCGAGCACCGGCGGTCTGCCTACCCCGTCGCCGGAGGACTCGCCCAAGCTGCGCGCCGGGCGCAACCGCTCCTCCGAGGTGGACGCTGTCACTCCGACCACCCCACCCACGCCCGCCGCCAGGTCCGCCATACCCACCCCCAGGAGGCTCGCCACCCCGACGCTCATCCCAAGGTCCGCGAGGGCCGTCTCCGCCACCGGCCGGGCGCACAACTCCTAGCAACCACTCATCTTTTTCGTTTGCGACATCTGAGCGCGCAGGACCGATGTTTTAGTTCTTCTTCTGTTCTTTTTTATTATTAATATTGTTTTGAATAGCTGTTACTGCCGACGTGGCTTTAATTCAATTGCGATGAAAAGACTTTAGGAGCTTTTGTCTTCTATTTATTATGAGAATCTCTTTGAGTTTGAATCAAACTTGCTGGATCATTGAGCGCATATTTTTAAAGGAGATACATTTCGAAGATTGTAAGCAGTTTGTAGTTTGAAGTAGATCTGTTAGTCGAGCGCGTTCGATTGATTTTTTATCATTTTGTTTCGTTCATGATAAATTGTTTCGAATTTGAACTTAATGATCCAGTTACGGAAAGTCTTTAGAGGTGTGTGATGTAAAGAATTAAAAGAGTGAGCTTTGAGGCGTTGACGATGATAATCGCGCTTGGTTCACAACCGGCCAACGAAAATTAGGCGTGTACTTTGATTTCACTTCGGTTCAGTGTACATTTTTCATTCCCGCGCGTATATCATGTATATAGTTGCAAATTTAAATCGCGCGTCAACTTATGTCACATTTCATCTTTGCGTAGCATTCGAATCGAATGGTTTCTTAGCGCTATCTTCTTATTTTAGTTACAACGAATAATGTAAATACGAGCCTTTTGCGTATCAGTTCAAATGTACGTAAATCGAGGCATTTTTCGTTATAGACAAACTTTTTTATTGAGTTTAGTTGGATGATGCAGATTCCTATTCAGTAATTTTTAAGTGCAATCGTCTTTTCGTATTGTTTAAGCACTTTATTATAATAAACAGCTTAGATGTTTAAATGTTCAATTTTTTACGACTTTGATGATCGTAACGTTTATGATTTTCAATAAAGGATTTATTCATTTGACCCTTTAATCGGCTGCATCAGTAACAAAAAGCATGTTAATTAAATCAACAAGTTTCAATTATATGCTTAAACAATATAAAGAGAAATATTCATCAGTATTTCTGTCTTAAAAGAATACGATGTAGCGTAATATTAGCAGGGTTTGTACAGTCTAATTTGAGCTTTGCTATTTTACTTATAGTTTTGTAAATGTTTTATTTATTTCTTCGTATTGTTGGTGCTATAATTTTTGCAAAACTATTGAATTTCATCAAAAATCTGTTCTAATACTAAATTACTTGAAATTTAATTCTACGTCACGAAAAAAATGCTGAAATAATCGAAACTCATTAATGCTTGGGATGAGATGATATCGGGGTTTATGGATGTTAGATGATTTTCAGAAGTTGTTAGGATTGCTGATTACAATTTTGAAACTGAAAAAGTATTCAATGACTGAAACTTTTTGAATAGTGAAGCTATTTTTATGAAATGAATAAATGCGTTACTTTATATTTTTTAGCATTATGTGCACAAATCCGTAATCAGTAATCTTAAATTTCTACGAGCATCAAAATAGGCGTTAATGAGCTACCAAAAATGAAAATTAAGTAGTGACAATAACGAAAGGAGTAAAAATCGTTTGATCCCATTTCAACTTTTGGAAAAATTGATATTTGTAATGTTCTATTTAGTATTCATTTATATCGATCTGAAGTGTTTTTTGTGTATTAAAAGAAGAAATAGAAATACGCTTGATTGTAACCATCGCCCGAGGTCGAAGGAAACTGATTTAATTGATGAATTTTGTACGAAGATATTATAACGATGTTAGAGTTTTAGTGGGACTAGCTGGATGCAAAATATCATAGCTCGTAATCTCGCGCTGTAAGTCGCAATAAAATAGGAATGCGAGTTGTTTACATTTGTTAAAGTTGCTTTTACAGTCGAAGATCATATGAATCATTTATACACTTTAACGCGAGAAAAACATCAAACAGAGCCAAAAATATTAAAGTATCAGAAATTAAAGGGAACTTTTGTAACTTACTATCTTACTGATTTATTGCATAATCACTTATAAAGGCTTGGACTATTAAAAATATGCTCTAACTGATATTAAAGTCAAAATAATGTACTTCAAGAAATATAATAAAATTGTTTTAAAAATGTACCGATATGATATTGCTTCGATTTATGATTTTAAAATAAAATAATGATGCTTTACGAGGGATTTCAAAATTTGATGATTTAGTTATAAACATGTCCAGCCAATTAGTGATAAAAAACTCAACTCTGTTTTGAAATTCGTCCCACCTACCAATAAATGAAAAAATGTCCTATTTAATCTTGGAATACAAGATGTGTAGCACTTATGATAGAAATGCCATTTGGCATTGTCTCGTGGCTAAACCGCAAAAACAGTGAATAAATTATATTTGCTGGTAACAAACTTGTTTTTCTGTTCCCTTCCTACCCGTACATTTAAAAAAAAGTAATTCTTAAAAAGATCTCAATAATAAAATCCAATAGAAATTATGAGTATTTTTATTTCAAGAAAAGATTGTAAAAACGCTCTTAAGACAATGCCAAAAAATTTAATAATTATATTTTTTTGTAGACGATAATACAATTTTTTTAAAGCAATACAATAATTCATCTATGCACACATTTTTCACTTTCATTCGTTTATTTCATTGACAAAACGAAATAATTATTTATTTTATGAATAATTAACAGAGTTATAGAAAAAGAAAATTAGAAGTAAATCAAGATTTCCTTGATTAAATTTGTTTTTTAGTACTTTTATAATAAAGTACGCGCATAATTTAACTAAAATAGTAATTTCGGACGTTGTTAAGAGATTTTGGTGCATTTGTAAAGTAGAAACAAATAAATATAAACTATCCACGAACGATCATTTATTTTTTTTCTTTCTCATCGTCCACGGGCTCCTTTTTTACAGGAGTTTTATTGTCACACTTTTTGTCCTTTTCGCACTCAATGACTTCTTTCTTCACTGTGACTTTGTTATCGCTCCATCGAGTGTCACTTTTAGATTTGCACTCGACTTGCGCACCGTTTACTTCTGTGCTTGCTTTCTCGTCTTGGATCTCAACTACCTCTACGCGTTTTGTATCGCTCTGTATATTTTTGGATGCTATGTGATATATACTTTTCAAGGACGTGAAATATGTATGTGAATCAGTCTGTAAATTAATAAAAGTTAAAGTATGAGTTGAGTAAGAGTTTGAAGGTGTTTGTTTGAATAATTGATTCTTACCGTTACTTTCTTCAGTTTATCATCTGCACTTCTCAGTCTATCTTTGTACATTTTTAAGCTATCGGAAAGATCCTTAATAGTATTGCTTTGTTTGACTGATTTATCACTGACAGCAGACAACTCGTGCTGTATTTCCATCATCCGCGTCTCGGTGTCAACGCGTGCGCTCTCTGAACGTTTTAATTGACTAACTAATTTCTCTATATCTAATAAAGAGCCTTTAAATATTACGAAGCCTTCTGGTACTGATTCAGCTTCTTCTTCAGTTGAAGAGTTTTCTCGACGAGCTCTTTTAGAGGCAGGTCCGCTTCCCACGAATACTGGTAGTAACTTCTTATTTCCTAAAAAAAATGATTAGGCACGTTAACAATTTTCTATTTTTGTAATTGTAAAATGATTTATTTTTTTTAAAACTTACCCAAGGCAAGTGATTTCAGAATTTCTTCTTCACCATCCGCTTTAGTAGCAGCTCCATCAATCTTTTCATTTTCATCTTTTTTAGAATCTTTGACTTCGTCGTCTTTAGTTTTGTCGGTTAATTTGCGGTAATGCAATGAATCTCTCGTTACAACTTTTTGTACTAGTTTTCGAACTTGAGCACGAGATAAGTTCAATCCTAGCGTGTAAATTAATTCTTCGATATCTTTGTCAAAAATGTAACCACAATGAGTTTGATCGAAATACACAAAGGATAAAAGAAGATAAGGATCGTGAGTGTATAATTTGGCTTTCTTTTTCTTTCCTTCTCTATCGCGATCTCTTCGGCCTTCTTTTAAAGAATCGTCGTCCTGAAAAAACATATTTATATAAACTCAAAATTTGGTCTACGGACCAAAATTGTATAGCATTGACCTATATACTCACATCAGAATCATCTTCATCATCTTCGTCGTCATCTTCATTTTTATCCTTATCTTTATCATCGGTTTTACTTTTGGCTTCTTTGTCTTCTTTCTTGTCTTTGCAATCATTTTTCTTTTCATCCCTTTTATCGTCTTTCTTGTTTTTTCTATCATCATCCTTCTTTTTGTCGTCTTTTTTATCTTTTCTCTTATCATCCTCTTTTTCCTTTGGCTTTTCTGGTAAATTACATAGTGCACGATATATTCGGAAACCAAAATCTCGCATTAGCATTTCGTTGAAAAGCTCGGCAAATAATGATACCTCAAATGAATGCTCCTAGAAAATCGGAAGCATTTCTTTACAAATGAGCTTTTTATGTAAGAAAAATATTGTTTGCTATTTAAAGAAAAATTTACCTTTGTATCTTCCGGTCTGTAATCTAATAAAACACTCAGAGACATAACCGTGCAATCGAATTTACCACTTTTAGCTGTCTTAGAAGGATGAGCAATGATATGCGGAGATTCTGGAAGATTATACCTTTTTTCTAAAAGAATCTTTTCTCGCTCGTAAATTTTTTTCTTATCTTCATCGTGCTAAATAAAAGTTTCCATTTTAGATTAGATTAATTTTTTGATATTTAAAAGTTGTATTCAAGTTAAATTTACCTCTTTATTTTCCTTAGATCGTTTATCTTCTTTTTGCTCTTCTTTGGGCGAGGGCAGACTCTCTTTATCATTTTCCTCTGCTTCTTCTTGTCTACCTTCTTCTTTGGCTTGCTCCGATTTTATAGCCTTAGTAAGTCTTGCCTGAAGCTGTGACTTCAAACCTTTAGAACTCAAATTCCGGGCGACCAATTCTTGACGCAAATCATTTACCTGAAATAAAAGATTAAATTGCATATAAACGTTCGGTCTTTACGTATTGTTAAACTTTGTTTTCCAAAATGTAAAAATATATTTGACTCTTACATTCATAGTTTTTGGATCCAATTCAGAAAAATGAGTTGGGTCTTTCTTCTCGGTTGCCACTTCGTCCTGAAATTAGAAAATATAACTTTATATGGTTGTAATAATTAAAGTACAAAAAGATACTACAAAACTGAAGCAGCCCCTATAACCAAATGAAACTACATCATCTGACACTCATCCTGACACTCTGTGCGTTTTTTCTCGACATCCACTCACATTCACGCTAAACTATCTACACGTTAATTAACATGACAACGATAACAAGTATCTTGATTCACGATGCCCTTTCAACACGTTACAAGAAACTGCTAGACTCTCTTAGTGTCCTGGCTCTGGTGTCGGTGTGGTACGTGGGTTTAATAAAAGATAAAAATTCGTAAATACTAATGTAAGTAGCAGATAGTAATAGTAGTAATATAAAAAATCAATGCTAAATGAAACGATTTTTTTTGCTCTAGATTATGTAACTCTATTTTTTTGTTTTTTTCTTTTTAAAAACAAGGTTTTGATTCAGCTGCACACTTCTCCGAGCTAGGTTCGCTCGCTTAGCTTATCGAACATAATGAGACTGCCAGTGGCTCGTAACCACTCTACATGCTTATCGATCAGTTTTTTAAATATATTTTGGATATTGCTATAATTTTTACTCCTTCGCCTTGAGAGGAAAATTAAGGATTTTTACGTTATGGCCAACAGATAGTAGAAATCGGTAAGCATGCAGAGCTGGATGAAAAAAAAAGTTTAGTTTAGTAATGGTAAAAAACAGCAGTATGTACGATTAAAGATCGGTAAGAAGAAGTAAACAGTATAGAAAATTAATAATTCGAGAGGTAAAGAGGCAATATGCAAATATATATATGGTAGTATATATATATCAATATTTATAGATAATGTATATATATGTATGGGATGATGATTATTTGGCAGTGCCTTTTGATCAGCGGCGCCGGCAGTAGCTGCAGCCTCATCGGCCAGCTCATTGATAGCAGCGTCCGGATCAGCCTCGACGGCGGCTGCGCGCAGCAGCTTACGCTCCAGTTGCTTTTTGTAGCTGAGGTGGAGGCCGTCCCATTCCAATCTGGTCGGCACGCAGCGCCAAACATCTGGGAGAAATAGTATGACGGTTTCAACGCGAGAGGGTACCACACGGCCGGACTTGTGGGTTGTCTCCGCCCGCCTGTAGTAGAGCTCCAGGAAGCGGTACCTGCGCCGCAAGGAAAAAAAAACAATACCCAAACGTCAACTCTAAGGAGGTTAATGCCTAAAGTCTGTGCGCATATTCTTTCTCTCTTAAGTTACTTTTTCTCTTTCTCATCCACGTTAAAAAAAAAGAATAAACAAAGAATAAATAAAACTCTCTCTCCCCCTACTCTCGTCAAAAAGCACGAGCAAACACCTTTTTTCTTTTGATTCACAATTAAAAAAAAAACAAATAAGATCCATTCACTCATAATGACCGACGGTGCAGCCAAAAAACAATGATATCTTAAAAAAGTAGCGTAGAGAAACAGTGAGAAAGAATAAGTGAAAGCCCGTGTGTAAGCACTGGTTTGTTAAAGAGATCGTGTTGCGCTCCTGCTGCCTCTCTCCATTGGTCGCAAAACGCCGCACATACCTCCGAGCGGTCTCGCTCCAGTCTCGGTTCTCTTTCAGCCGAGTCAGGCGGACTCCAAGAGATTAGAGAACGCACTGGACGTAATTTCTATTCTGTCCCATGATTAGAAGGTTTCATTGGTCGCAACTCGTTTAAATCTCGATCCAACCAAAGTGAAGGAACGATCGAGTTTCTCATGAAAACTTTTAATCAGTTAAACAGAGCGTCTGATTTATTCCGCGATCAAGTTATTTTACTAGCTTGAAATATATCGCCGAAAAATAACGGTCATCTACTTATTTACATCGAGAAGTGCATTAACCTCATCGCTTCGCTAATCAGCAAAAAGGAGAAAAGAATTTAAAAGGTCGTTGTGGTCTTCATACCATTGTGTGCAGCTGGACAGATCGATGCCCGTGAGAGCCTTACACGTTCTGATGGCCGTTTTTATTAAAACCGATGGGTCCTTCTCCGGATTTGGTCCGTCTAATGACGGACTCCACGGGCCACCAATTGCCATAGTCTCATTTTTTCCTCGCAAGCCCACTAAGAAGTTGACAAGACGTGTGGGATGGATATAATCTCGATCGTTATCTCGATCTTCTGTCATACCGCAACAGCGTTTGTATATTTCTTCCATAGCAGGCATAGAGATGAGCATGACCTGTCAAATTTTTCCAAATACTTAATAATTAGCACAAACAAAATTCTTAATTAATTGATAAGAAACATACTTTTGCTGAAAATAGGTAATCTGCATCTGGAGGTTCCAGAACTGCTGTATTTTCAGTACATGAGTCAATGTCTTTGTGCATAACGTGAAAAGAGCAAGGTTTGTTGAGAGTAAATGGCATATGAGGTGGAAAAGCATCCACCCATCTGAAGTTTGTAGAAAAGAAGTCGCTGGGAATGTACATATTTTGGTAACGCCTCTTGATCTCTAAAACATCTGCTTCAGGTCTGCAAAATATAAATTTAAAAAGTTAAATAATCATATTAATAAGAGTAATGGAATATTTTAAACTTTAATTAAAGTACTTACAAATCAAGAGCTATCTTTGGTATTTGTACCATGTATCGAGGGACCACCCTTGTTCTTCTTCGAGGCCTGGGAGATTTACTTCTTCTAGTTCTAGATGGACTTCTCTCTTCTTTCTTTTCCCTTTCCCTCATTCTCTCTTCCCTACGTCTTTTTCTTTCCACCTCATCATCGTCATTTCTTCTATCTCTTGGAGATCTTTCTCTAACTCTTCCAGTCTTATTGCGATTTGCCACAGAGGTAGTATTGGTATTACTTGTGGTAAATCTACAATGTTACATTAAGTTTTAGGTTTAAATTATTAAGTTTTAGGTTTTAAATTATTATATATTTATTTTTATTTAATTAATGGAGTCACATTACCTATTATTTGCATTATCATTTGGTGGTGGAACTGCATTATATGTTCCAGATGTTCGTGCAGGCTGTGCTTGCCGATTTGCTTGGTTAGTTTGTTGTGCAGATGCTGAATTGTTGTTGTTTCCCATAGGAAGCACTTGTATTCTTGTTGCATTCCACTTGAATGGCATATTAGGATTATAAGATGCTTCAACTAAAACTCGATCACCTACTGCTGGGTTGGAACCTTTAACACAAGCACTACAAAATAAATTAATAAAATGTTTTTCTTAGCTAAAAGTAAAAATAATATTTTTACTAAAAATATTATTACCTAGTTTGAAAAAAGACATCTTCATCAACAAAACCAAAATTGTCATGGACTTTGGTAACTGTACCCGTAAATACTCTTTGCTTTGTTGATGATGGAGGCACATTTTGCTGGACTTGCTGAGCAACTCCAGCTACTGATTGCGTGAAAGCATTAGCATTTAGTGTTCTTGGTGTTGGATATGAAACTGTTGCTACCTGCGGGTATAGCTGTCCAGCTATACCCGATGGTAAATTAGAACCTAACGTTGCCATGGATGCCATGGTTATATTTGGCTGAAATAAGTTAAAATATGCTTTTAATTAAATTACTAACAAACAAAGCAAATGAATTTCTTAATCAAACTTACTTGCTGCAATCCTAAACTCTGTTGATAAACTTGTTGGTTTGGTTGCTGGTATTGGACCATAGGTTGTCCACCCATTCCTCCCATAGCTTGACCCAGCATTTGCTGCTGGATATTTTGGATCCCTTGCCCTTTAAAAAGAAGAGAATACATTTAAGTTTTAAAATTTTAATACTCGCTCAACCTTTTCCTAAGAATTCAATTTTTTGCTTTTAGCGTCCTTGATTCAATAAAGTTGCACAGACACTGCCCTGAGTAAACTACCTTTCAACTTTTCAATCAATATCCTGCATTCTATAAATGAGTGCGAACCAAAATAAACTAGTCACTTACTGAAATACATCTCTGACCCAATCGGAGCAATGTCTAACATTGACAATTCCTATCCCCAGAAAGTCATGTCAAACGTTAGCTGGCCTCAAAGCCCCAAGAATGCAATTGGACCTGGGCAGCCCCATTGAAGCCCAGACATCTATTTTCACAGTGACTAAATCCGTGCCGATAATAAAACAAGAAGCCGCGAAATCGCCTCGTGCGTGTTTTTGTCTCCGCGAGACTACGGGTGCGCGCGTGCGTGCGATCGAGGCTAGCCTGGCCAGCCCAGCACCTCGCGAGTCGCGTATATACATACGCCCCGACGCGTCCCAATTGTGTCCGGTTCGTGCATCTCACACCCCGAGCCAAAGGTTCGGGTGCACCGTCGTTGCGACAGCTACTTGGCAGCGCGCTTATCGGCGAGCGGGAGGCGGCGGCCGCGGCGGTCGCGGTGGTACGTCACGGCGCGCGCGATGAGGCGGTCGCTCTCACCTGCGTTGCGAACCCAGGGCGGGTTCTTGCCGCCCCCGAAGGGCGATATGTTGCTCATGCTTGGGCTCTGTCCTGGCCGCGGCGGCTGCGGAGTCGCCCGGGCTCTTCCTCTGCTGGGGGCACACGCACACACACACTTGCACGCGCGAGCGCGTCCTTCACTCCGGCGCCATGTTTTGCTAGGATGTGCAGCTATATAGCAGCCTCGAGGCCTCGAGGGACTCGCCGACTCGCAGTGCGTGCGCAACTGCGAGATACCGGCCGAAGTAGCTATGGCCAGACACACGCGCCGCGCCGCGACAGCTCCAGAACGACTTGGCTACTACGCAAGTCAAACTAGCAGACTGTCGGTGCAGAATAGATTCGCTTTTTTTTGTCTCCCCGATCTTCTGCTGTTTTCCTTTTCGTCGCCTGTGCTCACTGTCAATTTGAATGTAAGAGAAGCTGCTTCACGTTTTGGAGTAGGAACATCATCGAGAACTGAAGAGGTTATCTTCTCGAGGACTGCAATTATATTTCTCAGAAGGTAAATTATTGTTGTTTTAGCTAAATGCAAACTACCCTTTTGTATAATATTTGATTAAAAGCGATCGGTGAAAATATCAGTTCATTTTGGAGCAGGTTATAAAGTTAATCAAAATTTGTGATGGCTTAAAGTAAGCTTTTATTTTTTAAAAAGAAATCAAGCGAGAGATTCGCGCGCTTCCGTCTTTATATATT
This sequence comes from Eurytoma adleriae, assembly GCA_900480045.1. NCBI lineage: Eukaryota > Metazoa > Arthropoda > Insecta > Hymenoptera > Eurytomidae > Eurytoma > Eurytoma adleriae. Next base: position 56,855 of record UXGC01000138.1, read on the forward strand.
GAACGCAGCTAATTCATGCGATGACCGAAATAAGGCGTAAAAAAGCTCGACTAGTTTTTCTTTCTCGCTTTTATTGATTTGTATTGAACTCGAGTAATACCACTTAGAGCATTATAAATTATTCGGTTGGTAAATTTAGCGGTGACTTGATGGAAATGAGAAATGCCGTCTTGCAACTTCGCTTCTCTACACTAAATGAATCATATTTCATCGGGAGATACTGTTACATGTAAAAATTCAAATTACTTGAATGCGTTTAAGTAATTGTGAAGTTTCCTTATAGAAAATCGTTCGTGAGTTATGAATATTTGAATCCTTTTTTTTAAAGTGCAGTAAAGTCATATAAAAATTTTTTAATTAAAAAAGTGTTTAATTACTTAACATAATTAATTAAAAGATGATTAAAAAGAACGGTTTGAAAGGCTAAACGCTTTATTTTCGATTATTCAAATTTAAATTTAGTTAATCGAGCGATATCTGTTTGTTTTCTATAATTAGACCACTGCAAGCTTTCCGACTCCAAAATGAAAAGAAAAGTAAACAATCAAAATTTCGCGGTTAAGCTTTGATAGGCCCTTCCGTTTATTGATTGACCAATGGGTAGCAGTCGCCGGCGGAACTCGCCGGCTTACATAACGGTCGACTGTCTCGCTCCCGCAGCCGGCTCGCGCGCAAGACTATTCGCTAAAACACGTGCTCGCGGTAGTACACTGCCAGGATACACACCCGGTCCTCTTTCCTCTTGCGGTTTCGTTCCGAAAATACCCCCGACTCGTGGTGCGGACAAAGCGAAGGCGAAAACAAAGGAGGAGAAAAGCCGCGGGATCGATTAATCGCGACAGGTACACACGCGGGGGATAGCGGCGGGCGGTGCGAACGAGGAGTAGCGAGTAGCGAGCGGCGAGCGCAGTATAGGGGGAAAAAATGGCGTTGGCATCGATCTGCCGGCGGCTGACAATTGATTCGACCTTCAGCTGCTCGAATCACTCGTTGGCGGCAGTCCGGAGCTGTGGCCGCAGCTCAAGCTTCGTCAGCTCGGTGAGGACACTAGCAGCAGCAGCCGCCACCAAGATGGGCCTGCCCCGCGTCTACTTCGACATGCAAGCCGACAACAAGCCCGTCGGCCGTATCGTCATGGAGGTTAGTCATATTTATTGATATCTTTTTATTTGTTTACTTCTTCGTTTGATTTCATTTTTAATTATTACTCACGCACTTCGTTGTTGTGGTTTTGCTGAGTTGATGAGTTCGCGATTTACTGTATAAGGGTTGTCCCGGCGTTTTGGAGCAACTTACTATATTTTAGATTTTTTAAACTTTTGATGCATTTAAAGAACATTTTTTTTAATAAAGTAGTACAATTTTCATTTTTTGTTTTGAAGCATGCAGTAAATACAGTGATAGACCGAAAATCCGAATGTCATCTGCACCGATTTGCATTTTGGAGCAATACTTTTCGTGATTTGCAATTTATTTTGAAATAACATACTAAGAGTTTATTATTTTTGTTTTTATTTGAAAAAATGAAATGCAGTGATAGGCAGATCTAAGTACGTCATCTGCTCCGATTTCCATTTTGGAGCAATTCTTTCATGACTTGCACTTTATTTTGAAACGCATGAGTAAAGTTAGCTTATTCTTAGATTAGTATAATTATTAATAAATATTATGAATTTTTTTTTCTTTTTAATTTCTTCATTAATTTTAGAAACGCGATCAATTGCTATAAATATTACGAAATACCACTAATATTTTTTGTTCGTTTATGTTTTGCATATTTCGATTTCTAACAAACTGTAAAAAAGTGCAATTCTTTAAAAATAAAATCGTTAATTTAACTGCGCAAAAAGATTCTCCAGTAAAGACACGTAGCAAGAAAATCGAATGCACTCGAGAACATTGCAAGTAATGAGGTTGACTTTATTCCAATGCGATCGTTCGCTAATTATTTTAAGTAAGTGTTGCAAAACGTGTTGTAAAAGCAAATTTGCTTAACCTTTACACTATCTTTATGTTAGCGACATGCACTAGTTTAGAGTCATTATTAAAGAGAAACTACAGCATCGCGTATGATTGAGTCTTGAATGCAGGTGAGAATAACAGAGATATTCTCAGTACTTTTATGCATACTCGACCCTGTCCTCAAAATGGTATTTCCTTCTTTAAACTACTGAAGGAGGTCAAGTACCATTACTGCGGGTAATCTTGACTTGTTAAAATTTTTTGCTATTCTAACAAAAAGATTACCTGAATATGTCGCTAAAATGTAACGATCGTTTAGCTCCGTAATTATTCTAATTTACTCGTTTACTCTAACTACTCACTGTTAAGTAACAATATTTTTTATTTAAAATTTTCCGTTGAATTACGTTTTTAAATCGTTTTTTGTACTTTGCAAAAACATTCGTAATAATTGATGAAAAAAGAATTAAGAGAATAAAGATGAATCTTAAAGTTGCGTGCAGTGAAAACGCGTCGAACCTTCCGTTTATATTTTTTGCTCTGGCGGCTCGGTCGGAGGGACGGCAGCACATGAAGCATAAGAAGAGCGCAACAAGCATTTGTGCAAGAATAGTGCGGTGGCATGGTGCAAAAGCGCCAGCTCGCCGCACCGAAGATCCAAAGATCGAGTCGCGATCCCTTCCAGATCTTTGCACGTCGATGGTATTTTAAATCGATGTGTCACATGTTGGAAGGATAAAAAATTCAACGCCATTGCTTCGTGTTTACCACTATGGTTAATGCGAATCTCAAAGTTGATACAATAACATTATTCTAAAAATTGTTTATTATCAAGCAAGAATCTTTTTTAAACTTCTTTATTTATTTACGCTATTTATCTATAATTTAGTAGTTTAGTCGATTAGTAAATAGAAATAAATAAACTGAAATAAATGCAATTTTGCCATAGCTGCGAACGGACGTAACACCAAAGACAGCTGAAAACTTCCGGATGCTGTGCACCGGGGAGAAGGGATTCGGTTACAAGGGTAGCAGTTTCCACCGGGTGATCCCGAACTTCATGTGCCAGGGTGGCGATTTCACGAATCACAACGGCACTGGCGGCAAGTCCATCTACGGCACCAAATTCGAGGATGAAAATTTCCAGCTGAAGCACACGGAGCCCGGCATTCTCTCGATGGCCAACGCCGGACCCAACACCAACGGCTCGCAGTTCTTTATCACCACCGTTAAGACCGAGTGGCTCGATGGCAAGCACGTTGTCTTCGGAAAAGTCGTCGAGGGCATGGATATCGTTAGGAAGGTATACTAATTTTCCGTTCTTTAATGACCATAACAAAATCATTATCAAAGCCATTTTTTTTAAGCTTTGCACGCTTTTGGCTCGAAACGCGTCAATTTAATAAAAAATAATAATTACAAAAATTGCGCGTCATTATTGCAGTATAAAGAAAATTGTTTAAAAAGTAACGTTTTTATACGCAGCTATGTTACTAAAAATTGCATAATAGAAAGTTCGGATTTTGTTTTCACCGCGAAATTAGATCTAGTGAGCGCTATCAAGTTCCCATTCAATTCGGAAAATTGAGCAGGCATTACGCAACGGGAACCCGAAATAATTTTTATTGTTTAAAATTAGACCTGAAATTGTGCGAGACGGTGATATCGCCCCTTGCAGTTTTTCGCTCTCGTCTACCGCTACGAAAATAGACGCGCCGAGCCGCATTACGGGCTCTCCGTACGCGTAATTCGATAGCCAGGGGGGCTACTGTCCAGTCGCGTTTATTATTTCGGACTGCGACTCGGTCAAGGAAATTTATTGCCTTCGGTCAGTCGCTTAATTCAGCCAAAGCGTGATGAGCTTCGTGAAGTGAAGTACATCATCCCATATCTAAAATTACCTCCCCGCCTTCTTCTAATGCACCTCTTCCTTTTGTCGTTGAAGCTGGAGGCGCTGGGCTCGCAGAGCGGCAAGACATCAAAGAAGATCACCGTCGGCGACTGCGGCGAAGTCAAGGCATAAAAGAGTCGCGAGGAAAGGAAATTGCGCGCTGCCGCGGCAGGAGGGGAGACGAGGCGGCGAGCCCCGACGTACGACCGCCGTCGCTGCACGGCGAATTAATCATCCACCGCGCTTTAGATCTCATGACATTGCGTCGACTTATTCATTGACCTTCCTTTCCGATTTAGTACGGAGCGCGCATTACACTTGCAAGCGGGCGCGCGTCTTTCCTGGCCAGCACTGGAGGCAGCGCGAAGAGCCGAATTCCCCGGACATCCGCCGATTCCGCGCTTTTCCTCGCCGATTGTTCGACGCACACACACACGCAAAAGCACACACACACATAAGTTGATTGCGGAAACGCACACTTTAGAGCATTTATATGAAGATTTTTATTGTGCCACGCAAAGGTATCGCTTTCCTCGAAGTTTCCTTTGCTGTCTTTTTTCCATTTACTTTGGATCTGATTACACTTTTTTCGCGACGTTTGAATGGTTTTGTCCGGTCATTGAGAAGCAAACTATTGAATTAGCGCGAAGATTTGTAAACGGTCCTGTTAGTATATGAATTTCTACGAATAAAGTTGTTTTCAAAAATCAACACTTGCCTTATTTATCGTTGAATTCTAGTTTTTAAATCTATACTCCACATGCGTATATAGAGGGTGGAAAAGAAATTGAGACATTAAGGTTTTCCAACATTCAAGATTTATTTTGGGCAACATTTGGTAATTCTCTGTACTTATTGTTAATTAATACAGATGAGTCGGATCTAGCGATAACATCGATATCTCTACGGTTCGTAGGTGTACGTCATTGTATGCCGTCCTCGTGCACCTCGGCTCGACGTAACTATTCAATTTTAGAATATGCAGCTAAACCGCACCGTCCGGCGACGCGTGCTACTTATAATGGTTAAAATCTCGCAATACACCGCAAAGATGTGAAGATTTGGTGACTCGTTCTGGGATTATCGGTACACCGTTGAATGGAATACAAAAAGTTATCGGATGTACTTACCACGAACTAACTTCAACAATTCGTTTTTGAAATTTGAAATGCAATAATACATAGACATTTTTTATAAATATCTGTATTCCTATTTACTGAATCACCAAATATTAGCATCAGTGCTACTTTGATTTCTTGTAAAATTTCAACATTAGACGATAAAGCAATTATTATTGAGCCAGCAGTAGGAATTAACTGCCAACCAGATGTATTTTTAAACGAAAAATCGAGATTTGAAGGGTTTTGCGTAAAAAATCCTTCGCCTCGATTGCTCCTTCCACCTATACAATCTTATAATATTGCTGATTGCGATTTTTTTTAAATCCGTTCCCATGCGGTCGTCGTAGCGCTTATTTAAAAAATATGCAGATTACATCAAGGTAAAAAGGAGAAAAAACAGAAACGTCACTTTTCAATGAAGTGAATTTGAAGAATACATTGTACAAGAGTACACATTACATTACAATGGTAATGCGGCTGAGCGACGGCAAATGCGCCACAACGACGCGGACATCTGCGATCATTGCGTAATCGCGACCGCGCGCGGCGATTATCCCTTTGTCAATCGGTGCCCACCGCCAGGAACATTCAAAGCGATTCAGTGTCAAATTTATTTACAGTTTTGCATCGCAACGAGCTCATTACACTCTCTCACAGTTTCTCCTTCGTACGCACTTCTGAACACTCACATTTCGAGTCTCGTTTACAACTACTGAAACCAAATCTAAGTATACCTGTGAATGTAAAAACTGAAAGGGTGCGTGTTAAAAAATTTGTTTAAATCATAAACAGCGTTTTTCGAGACTCGAGAAGCTTTTTTTTATTCACACTGTCAATTATCCTTAGATTAACATACGCCGAACTACGCTTTGATAAACGATGGTAATGATTACACTTTTATGTCCTTACTAACGATTGTCTATACATTCATAGAGGTGGTCCGTAATTTTTTTTATTTGTTTACAACTTCCATCGAGAAGAATAAATTTTATCATTTTTTTAATCACTCAACTAAGACGAAAATCCGATTGCGTCGGTTCGCCGACATCGAAATCTGGCATGTGCTCGCTTATATTTCTTTATAATATAATTACCTTAATTATGAGTTAAAAGGGCTTAAAATTAATTTCTTGGCTAAAATGATAGTGAATACAGCACAGAACGCAATGATTACATACTACATCATGACTCAAGATTAACATTGAATCGAAAGTGTCTTAAAATTAATTAACAAAGGAACTTGCACAATTTTTGATAGGAATGAAAGAATTTAGCTCGCCAGGGAGCGCGAGAATTCCTCGTACTTTGGAATTTTACAACTTCAATTGCTTACATATACAAATGTCGCGGGATGAGTGGTAAATAGGAAGGCTAAGGACGAGGAAAAGACGGGCAAAATTCTTCGAACCATCGAATTTAATGGCAACATTTATAAAGTTGATTATATTTTGTATTATACACTTCTTGCGTGCTTCAAATGTTTACTCTTACATTATTGAATTCCAATTCGCCTTCGTCCAGCGAAGGCCGATAAATCGATTCTTTATTTAATATTCCACCCCAACGCTATTCTCTCTTGTATTTCACCTCCTTCGGAATAGCCCCCTTGCGCTTTACGTACTTGTGAACTTGCGTAGATCATTTTTCATTATTTTTTTATTTCAGTGTTAAATCATCCGGGTTAGCCGCTACTAAAAAATAACTTTTTATCACTATTGGAGATCCCCGCTTCTCGAGGCTGTAGGCGACTTGCATTCATTTTTTTATGCGTTTTCAGCACGCGAAAACTGCTGCGCGTCGACCTTTCGAGGCGTATGACGTAGACTCGCGTTACGACGCGATATGGACGCAGTTTGACGTCTCAGCATTGTTCACCTGTCACTGTAGTCTGATGCGTTTTCTCGTTAAAACTCGCAGATACCTAAAACTCGACAAAATGAATACCTTTTGTTTCGTTTTTCTAACTTTTTTTCATCAAACGCAAAATGCATACACATTTTTTTCAATTTCACACAAAGGAATTGAATGGAGTAATACGAATGGAAAAACTAAAAGATACGAAACATATTCACTTTGTCGAATTAAAGATCCTCAGAGGTCGCGTGCGTCATCCTCGATCGGCGAAAGTTCAAACAGTTAAATTTACTTTAGCGTTTTTACTTTGGCTCAATATCTCTGTATAAAACTTAATAATTAACGTTCGCCCGCTCCAAAAGCAACGCCGGCGGACAGCCATGCGCTCCGTCAAAATCCCTCCGCCTCCTCCAAAAAGGAAAAAGTTAAGCGAGCATCCTTCGCGATCCGATCGCAGTGCGAAATCAGTGACTGAAAGCGAGGCGCCGGCGCGTCTTCACGCGGGCGCGCGGCAGCCGGCGGCCTCGGCGAGCTCGCACGGCCTTCATTTGACGAAGAGGTCCTTGAGGGAGGAGCAGATCGAGGGCTCGCAGGACTCGGCCTGCTCGTCGTCCTTGCCGGAGGGGCCGGCGGAGGCGGTGGCGGTGGCGCCGGCGCCCGGGCTGCTGCCGCCGGTGAACCAGGCGGCTACCTTGCCGGCGGGTCCGCTCGCCGCGACCCCGCGGGCGGCCGCCTTGCCGGACTCCCCGGCCTCCGCGGAGTCGCTGCCCACCGCGCCGCTGCGCAGGAACTCCTCGATCGCGTTGCCCAGTACCTGCAAAACAACCGCAGATTCGCTGTAGCGGCCCGGATAAGCGGGGATTACGTCGAGGGGGTGGGAGGGGTTCGAGCAGGCTTTGTTTCCGGGGGAAAAATGCGGAGTATTGAAAACCATTTTATTTCGGGTATATACGAGAGCTGCGTTTCATGGAGTACACGAGCTCGCTCGAGTGCGCTTTCTGAAGTATTTCAAGTACAATGCCGGCTCTCCGCGCTTTTCATTCGGCCGATCCTCGTCGTTTTCTTTCGCGTCTCTCCCATAGTTTCGCGAAGAATTTCGCAAAACAGCCTCGGAATACGGATTCGCTATGACCCTTATGCGCGAGCCGCGATCATGGAAGTTTAAGCGCAACGGGAAAAGTTTGCGCTTGCTAAATTCGCGAGAACTTTTTCGTAGTTTAGGATTTAAAAGTTTTTCATTAGAAATTTTTAATGGTTTTCGAATGCTCCAGGCTATTTTTTTATCGAATCGTTAAAACTTATTTTCTCCGTGATAATCTTTGGGAGCAATTAGCAAAGTACTTGCTCGAGCCCAATTGGGCAATAATCGAGCAGTGGCCACCAATGCACGTAATGCAATTATAAGATTATTCGTTGGATTACACGCCGCGGTCGCGGGAATCAATGAAAGCAGAAACACATTTGCATACGAAGGTTTTTACCCATTCGAACTTCAATTAGCGAAATGGGTTTACTTTTAATTTCGATTTGGCCGTTCAAATAGGCCATATTTATTTTACTTTTTTTTGCTACTCCCCATTAATGGAATAAGCAGACAAAAAAACGTTCTTCATAAAGTATTAAATTAAGCCGTTTTCTTAATCATCTATTCCATATACTTTTTTCATCCAATAAGAAAGAATAAAAAACGGATATTTGCAGACTTAAAAATTTTTATGAAAAGCTTTTCAATTTGAACTATTTTCACGGTTCCTCATTCTGCGTCATAAAGAACAAAGGAAGCAACGCCAGTGTTTCGAACCTGAGCATCGACTTTGGTACCGCTGGTACCATCCCAGACGACCTTGTGTCGAACCTCCTCCTTGGTAGGCGAAGTCTTGGTGAGGCTGTCCTTGACAGCCTTGACGACTCGCGATTTTTCGAATTTGAAGGAGAGGGTAGTCACGGGCGAGTCGGAGTTCCGTTGTTTCTTGGACATGGGCTGATGCCGCTTGGCGAACCACGACGACGGCGATATGATCGAGCTGTTGTTGGAATTCAAGCCCTTGGACAGCAGAGCCGCCGCGCTCGCCTGCTTGCTTTCGTCGCAGCCGTGGAGTATGGAAACGTCGAAACTGTTCGACCGGTTACTCTTCAGCCTACGAAACAGTAAAATTTGAGCCTCATAAACGTTTTTTTTCATCTCGTTTTATAAAATTGCTGCAGTGCTTAACGAGCTTTAGAACATTTATATTTAACCTTTATACCGAGCAGAAAACTTTATTCACTTGTATTAATTCCACGAAAAAGTTTTTTAAAAGCAACTTCAAAAGACATGTACTGTGAATGGGCGAGCATCAATTAGTCGTTATGCGCTTTCTTGTCACTGTCCACGAAAATACTTGCCCGTCGCTAATTAAAACTTTTTCCGTCGCGGCACTGGTTAAATGCGCCGAATTAAAGGAAATAATTAAATTAACGAGAGAGCGTCGAACTTCAATTCATCCAATTAACGCGAACAATAATTAGCTAAGGGATAAACAAAAGGAGGACCGGACCTGTTCCTCTTCTGCTCGATCGTCTTGAAGGAGGAGTTGGACGAGAAGGGCTTCTGCTCCTTGTCGTCGTCGGTGCCGCATCTATTGATCTCGGTGGCGGAGGAGGTGAGGGAGCTGAGGATCGATATGAGATCGGTGTTGGTGCAGACGATGCCGGACGAGGGCGAGACGGCGGCGGAGGCCGAGGGCACCCCGGACCGCGGGGGTATGGGCGGCGGCGGCCCGGACAGCATCGGCGGCCGCGGCGGCATCTCCGAGGCTCGTCGCCGCGACGTTGCCGCCGACACGCTCGGCGCCGACGGGATCGTCGTCAGGGCGAAGTCCGAGAAGCGCCGCTGCTGGTACTGCGTGTAGCGCTGCGTGCCCGCCGTGCCGTTGCCCTCCAGCGGCTGCACCTCGCACACGCGCTCGCGCGACGGTGTCTTCCACATTTTTAGCCGCACCTGGGAAATTGCGAGTATAAATATTAATTTTTGGAGATTCGAAATAAATTAATTCGATATACTAATAATAATCGTTTCTGATTTAGAGTTATTACTTGCGTGTATTGCATCTATAAAATGCAAGTCATTTTTCGTGTATTTTAAGCGTGTTAACGTTTTATTTATTGATTGCATTAAACGGAAAGACCTTAGAGTGAGTAAATGTCAATGTAAGAAAAGTTTAAATGATATACATTTTTTTTAATATATTAGAAACACATGTCTTAGAGCTGATATAAAAATGATAGGACTAACATTAAAATTTTATGCAGAATTTCAAATTAGTGATTTGTATGAAATAAACTAACTTTCCAAAGTTTGTCGAATTTATTAACTTACTCAAAAGTTTTAAGAGACTTTAAAAGTTACATTGATGACCGTAACTTTCATATAAGCATAAAAGGAATTAAATGATCGTTAGTTTCTCATCAATTATACTTTACGTGCAATATGAATTAACGAGGATACTATACGTTATAATCTACAAGTAATAGAGCACTTTTAAAGGTACTTGATAAACAAGCGATGACGAAATATCGGATAAAAATACGTGGAAGCGCTTGCAGAATAAAGCGAGCGTGCGCCGCGAAAATCGCTTAAAGCCTCTAAATTTGTTCGAGTGGATCGAATTTTCGTGCATTCGAGCGAGCCGCGGCGAGCGGAATCGATAAAAAAAGCGGCCCACCTTGCGCGCAGCCTTGATCTCGGCGATGTCGTCCATGATGTCCAGCTGCAGGTTGTGGGTGCTGCCGCTGTTGCTCGGCGGGCCGGAGGGCAGTCCGGAGGCCGAGTCCCTGCGGCTGCCGAGGATGCGGGTGGCGCCGCCCATGGGGAAGGCCGCGATGGACTCGCGCCGGTTGCGCCCGAAGAGGGTCGGCGGCACGCGGGAGATGGTCACGACGGAGTGCCGCCTGCCGCCGGGCTGCGGCGGCGAGGCTTGCGACAGCGTCGCCAGGAAGGCGGCCTCGCGCGGCGACGGCCCCGAGCCCTCGCCCCCCCGCTCGCTCAGCCGGCGCACCTGCGAACAAGAGCCGCGCACCGTTGTAGGCCTCGTTGCCACGCGATGGCTTCGATCGGCCCGCCAGCGAGGAAAAAGGCCTCGCGTGCGCGCCGCCGCCAGCCGGGGGTTATCGTCCTGGCGCCCGCTTTTTCGTTCGGCTGGCCCGTTGGGTCCCTTCCGGGGGGTCCTGCGCGCGAAAAGCTGGATTATCGATCGATCGTTGGGCGAGGAGCGTCCGATTGGAACGGCGATCGCGGCCAAGCGCCAGGAGTTGCACGTCGGCGGGAGGGCTAATCCTGCGTAATGCTCTTATTTAAGCGCAATGGGGCGTTATAGAACTGTCTCGTCGCGTTCGCCCCGCTAAGCTTCTTTTGCATCATTCAGCGGCTAAAGAGTTCATTAGAGTTATAGTTGGCAGCGCGCTCAAAGTGGCGAGCGACTGCACCGGAACAGTTTATCAAAAGTCATTTGTTTAAAAGAAAATTAGTAGCCCGACTCGGCGCGTATTTCTTCGAGCTCCCCGTGCAATAATTAGAGGATTCTTTGAGTTTTAGCTGCGAAGGCACGAAAGACTTAGGAGTGATCAGACTCGCTCTCTCGTCGAATTGCGTCAGAGTGCGCGAAACTTTACGTTAAATTACATTCCTACGATGAAACGCCCGAGCCAAACTTGGAAAAGTCTTACATCGGAATAGCTAGCTATTGGATTTTCCTTGACACTTGGAAGGCGTGCCATCAGATGCATACATATAGTGAAACTATTTGTTCTTCCAAGTTCTTGGACTATTTTCTATTCGTGTATTCAATATAACCGTAAAATTTTTACTTTAAACCTTTTGTTCTATTTTACTCGCGGAGTTCTACGTTATTTGTATTTCATGAAGGTTCTGTCTTATTCTAATTTTCGTTTCTTAGATAAATATTTTGAAATCATTTATATCGTAAACGTTTTCATTATTATTAATTCTCATCCTTGTTTTTCCGGGCAAATGAAATCTTGTTAGTCTAAATTCTGAATTTATAAATCGCAGCAATTTTCGCGTACGCACTAAAAACATGCACATTTAATCTTCTATGTCATCGAATTTCCGCGCTGACCCGAGAGATGGTTTAAATGCCCGCAGCTGAACCGTTTTTATAACGCCTATTACATTAGTTTATTTTCTTTAAATTCTGCTGGAAAATGAAAACGATGGTATAAAAAAACTGGTAAAGACGTTATTTTTTTCACTTGCATTATTGCCATTAAGTCCGCTCGATAAACCCCGTAATTAATTCTCTCGAGTGAAATTCGTTAGTCGCTCGAGAATCGACTAATGGCAAATTTATTTGAGAGGATCATTGATAACCACTTTAACAATCGATTCCCGAGTTAGCCACGGGTTTATGCTTAAATTCTAATTACTCTCTAAAAATCAAGATTAAAAGTTTCTTCATGATCAATGTATAGAATTGATTATATATTTTTTTACCTTTCGAAATCGGATTAATTTGGCCGGATCGCTAATCTTTTAATGCTGCACTAATTCACGACGAATATCCGAACTGCTTTTGAGAGAAAAGTTTGCTTTTAAGAGAGCTTAAATTCCTGCAATTATTTATATAGAGTACGCCCACAAACCCACTGGTATACGCGTATTCTCCCTTACGTCGAATGAAATCCTTTCGTAATTAGGATGAACGACAGTTTATGGTTTTATCTTTTTTTTCGTATAAAATTGCATAATTAAATTTTAAAATAAATTAATATTCATTCAAAATTATGTACTAGTTTTCTATAAAAATATTATAGAAATAATATTATAAAAATCACTTTCTCTTGGAGATCTATTCAATTTGTAATAAAAATCGGAAAAAACTAGCTCACTATCTATTTTTTTTCAATTTTCTCTATTCTCGTATTTTTGAAAAATATGAACAACCTATAAAAGACGTCGATCGAATTTCTACTCGTAATAAAAGTCGAATTCAAAGTAAAAAAATCTCAGTTTTTATTTAATTCAAGTTTAAAAAAAATATAAAAGTCCAGTGTGTCAAGTACCAATATCTGGATATCTAAAAAAATAGAATAATAAAAAGAAGGAATTTTCGATCGAGCTACAGTTGGCCTTCCTAAGCTTACCGAACGACTCGACAGGCCTTGCAGTTGGCCGTGCTTACCTGCGAGGCAGTGATGCCGGTGGTGCATTGGGGCGTGGGCAGGGAGTGCTTGCGAGCCTCGCGCCACGGCGACAGGAGGTAGGGGTTGAGGGATGGCGAGTCCGGGTCGAGGCAGCGGGGCGGCGAGTCGTTGCGGCGCCTCTCTGCCTCCTCTTCGCCCTGGGTGCTCTCCTCGACGACGATCAGCGGCTCGCCGGCGCCGCTGCCGCTGCCCGACGACAGGCTCGACGAGAACGACTGACGCCTCATCGCACCTGCCTTTCTTCCTTTCACCGGGCTATCCCTATACCCTCCTCTTTAACCTGCGGACAAATAATTAGGATTCATTTTAATATTCGTTTGACATTGAGATGACTTTTTTTTAAAAAAATTTCTATTTTCCGTAAAATTTTTTGTAAGAATTTATTTGATTCCGTCATAACTACTGCCAGAAAATTCTCTTATGAAAATTTAAAAATACTGATATTTACATTTCAAGAAAAATATTTTACTAAAAATGGAAAATGGATAAAATCAATTTATTTTTCGTCAATATAGGAAAGAAAAGAAGCAGTGCATAAAAGAAATTGCAGAGATTGGTTTACTAGAAGGCGGCTCGTAAAACGTTCATTATTTTGAAGAACATTTTGGTAAAAGGCAACGTCATAAATTTCCTCGTCTCGGGGGATAAAGAATTTGATGTCTCAAATAAAGCAAGTCGGAATTTTATGAAATTTTTAACAAGGATCATCCGACCAGTCGTACGAAAATTCGTTAAATATAGAAAAAACTGCGAGGGCTCGCATCGAACTTTATGACATATCGGCGTGACCTGGAAAAATGTTCGGCCCTGCAATTCCTGATAATGGTTCTCTCCCCCCGAAATATCTCGGGATAATCCCGGCGACACTAGTCGCTCGTTACAAACGCGCGGGATTCCTTTCATCCCCGTTTAAATTATCGACGAATATTATCCTCACCCCGAAGTTCGCCTCGGCTTTTGCTGTCAAGGCGCGGCTCGACTTGCCGCGCGCCAAATGGAATACCCAATGAAAACCGTCATCTCGGCGCCTCGCGCACACGCGCACACAAGGACTCGCGGCATTCGATTAAAAAAGAAATGGCGCGTGTGACGCGTTTGTGCCTCTGCGTCACCTCGCGCGCAATATTTAAGCCGGTGGAAAAAAAGAGTCCAAAGGCCTTTGAGTTTAAAAAATTTCTTTTTTCTTTCGCTTTACACCGGGGTTAGGGGATTGAGCTGCTGCGCGCTTGCACTGTAATGGGGGAGTTCGTTTTAAATTATTCCTTTTCTTCAAACGTATAAGCATATTAAATTTTAATTATTTTCCACATTTTTTTACGCTCTTGTACTGGGTACTATTTTGCAATTTTATATTACCAGAAAAATATGTTTCTGCATAAAGTAACATCAGATTAAAATACGATAAAAATGTGCAAGTAATACAGGTGTTGGTTTATACTTTGAGATTATCAAAATGGTATGTTTACTAAGTGCGCTGCCTTCTCAAATATACGTACATAACTTTGTCTATATAACATATCGTTGCTTCAACTCATGAATTTTTATCGACTCCTCTTTTGTAGACGCGAGTCGCGTTTGAAAATTTCATGAATTCCCTACGTTATTTTAGAGATGCACTTAAAACATCGACGTAAAAAAAACATCGCCGAAAGCTGAAAATCAATTCGTCGCTTTATTCTTTCAGTGATATCTCATTGTATACACCGTGGCTCCATTGTTTTGGTTTTTAGGTGAGCCCGCAGGCAACCTTTTGCACAAGCGTGGAAAGAAAATTCGCTCTTATTATTCAGCGGCCGGGACGTCGCGCGCAATAACGGCTAAGATCCGCGTTTTATTCGGCGTCGCCTCCCTCCAGCTTCCCACTTTAGGCAAATATTTCTCTTTCGCGTATGAGCTACATTTCTCGCCGGCTTCCTCTCGCGATTTTTCATTTTTCACTTTTATTGCTCCGTTATGAAAAGTTTATGTTGGCGCAAGAGCACTTTTCTCAATTTCAACTGATTAAATCTAATCTCGATTTTTAATTTTTGTTTTCCACTGCGAATAACTGCTTCAATTAACGAGACGAGGTAAATACGTCAGTTAGGTGGTGGGATTTGGACCCATGTCAGGTTCCGTTCGGATTCCAATTTCGTCGGTACATCCCCTCATTTCTTTTTCGTTAAGAGGCCGATCGGGACTATAAAAACATTAAAGGGAGCAGTCGCTAATTACGAGCGACACGCGTAATCCCTCCGTTAGCGTTACTTCCAAAATCGTCGTATTTTTTGCTCCATTTCACTTATCTTCGTCCTTTTACTTTCTTCCGGCATAGGAGTTTCATAAAAAAGTGCTTGGATTTTTGTTACCTTTCAAATGTTGTGTAAATGCTAATTTCACCGATTTACTTGTTCACAACATGACCTGGTGTAAAAGTGTTAAAAATCTTATTATATTTTTATATCCTGCTAGGTATGCTACAGGTCGCATCCTTATCTAAATTCAGTAAATCTCGCGTCGTCCGGTAGAAAAAAAGGTGCGATACGATATCAATCTTTCCGGCCAATTGGCATGCGGAATAATGGAAAGCGAGCGAAAGGAGGAGGGGATAGATGCAAAGGAGATGAAGAAAAATAGCTAGTCGTTCGTCTCCGGAGCGCTATCTTTGCAGGTGCGAGAGCGCGGCAGCTGCTTGCAAATAGACAAGTGCGCTCTTGACTTATTCAGGTCCCATGCACGCCCGAAGCTCGCGCCGTGCATTTTTCATCGGGGTGGCGTACGAGAATTTCGACCACGGTCCGTCCGAACACTGTTTCGGTTAATTTGTGGTCATCTGTCAGCTTTGACAGCTTCGTTGGGGATCGGAGCGGGTTTATACATTATTTCGATTGCATTTAGTTGCTGTTCACTTTTTTAGTAAGTGCAATCACGCTGATTCATTGACGGGCTTGACATAAATTTTCATTAGCGAATTTTGTTACATAACTATTTTTATTCTGTGTAATTCAACACTGTTTCGATTTTTCTAAAAAAAGCTAAAAAGTTAAACTACTTTCTCATATTGCTTTTTCTTACATTTTATTAGAAGAATAAAATTTCACTCCCTTAATAAAGCTATAAATTCGAAATAACTCGGACTCCGCACGTCACAACCCTTTAAAATAAGAAACTCAGAAAAACTCAATCCTCTTCCAATATTTTTGCCGGCGAGATTTCGTACAAATTACTCGCAAGGCTCCTTTTTTTGCGCTTTTCCATCGAACCGAAGAAATCCCAGAATAAAGCTCCCGACCTTCGCAAAAGAAAAGAGGAAGTTAAATGGCAACTATTTGTGTAAACTTTCTTGCCGCGCTCAGGCACCGGAATTCATCTGTGTGACTTTGCAATTGCTGTCGAACAAAAAATGCGGGCGAAGTCGTAAACCGTACTGGAGGAGGTAGCCTCGCAGCTGCTGGTTGTGTGCTTGCAAGCTCTATTTTCTTACGCTTACGGGGCGAATGTTTCCGATGTAGTTTATATACGAAGAACTAAGTTAAGATCTGGGAGTGCTGAACAGTAAGTCGTAGTACGCGAATAAATTCAGCCCGATAACGGATTCGATAAGTTTAGATTATTTATCTAGAAAGCATATAGCGTTTTTTAAACGTTGAAATCCGCATAACTACTTCAATGATATTTTTTCGTTTTTGAAAGTAATTGTGCTGTTAATGTTTGTCGAAGCTTCTCTTGTTAACTTTTTTTCTGAATGTCTGCCTCGTATCCGCTCGATCAATGAGGTCATGCGTCCAACTGCATCGACATTTTTTTGCAGCCAGTGGTAAGATGATCGAACGAATTTCTTGTTCGCCATTTTCTTCGTCTTGTTCGAGCTTATTTATTTTTATTCCAAACTTTATATCAATTTTTCTCTACTTTAGCTTTTATACATTTTTTTCATTAATTTTAAAGCTGGTCATATTTATCCTGGTATTTCGCGGTAGTTCAATACAAGGGCATGACAGAATGAGTTTATGTTAATACGGTGTACGCTGCTTTTCAGAAGGCAACGTGACATTATTAAATTTTGTGATCTAATTATACCGATACATTTACAGAATGCAATATCATGTCAACACGTTTATTTAATTTAACCATTAACGAACATTGAATTGCATCCTTTGAATGATTGCATCCACATTTTATCTGACTCTTGGTAGAATATCTCCTGTTTGAATAATGTATAGAATACTAGAAATAAAATGTCATCTTTTCACATGTCAAACTGTGTAGTATTATCGGTGACCTTCTTCCCGAATGTTCAAACCAATCGACAGCGATTTCATCTGGCGTGAAAATGAAATTCGAAGGCGAATTTCTCTTCCATTCCTTTATCGTATACATGATATCCGACGCTTTTAAAATCCACGTTAAATAACTTAAACTTGTCACAAACGAAACATTAATTTTTTAAAGTTATGCATCAACTAACATACCGCACAAAATTGCTCAGTAATCTAAGCTCGAAACTTGGGTTGTAACTATACTGTAGGTCAGTTTTAACGTTCTAGATAGTTGCTTTTGTTCAAGTATCCGCAGCAGCTGCACTTTAAGGCGCTTCAGAACGATGAGCAAAGCTGGGTCTCGTAAAACATAAAGGTCCTCGTTCTTCCGACTGTTTGCACGTCGTTTATCGACGCCCGTAGCACAAGTTTAGTCGGGTTTATGAGTGGTCGATTAACGCTCTCACTGGATAAATCAGTAACGACAGTATGAAATTTTCATTCAAATTTTATTTATGCTCTTCTGACGTTTATATTCTGTATAGTACGGACTACTCTCAGATAAAAGTTGAAGAAATGTATAGATGTTTCAATTGTAGATGTTTCCTTAAATTTCAAAGATTGAGAATTTTAGATTCCGTAGATAATTAAGGGGGTTTTAGACGAGTTATTGTATAATTTTAGCCAAAAGCTTTGCCAATAAAATATTTATCCTTTACATCTGAGAATAACCGAGAGAGATGTTACAATCCAAAGAGGAAGGAAACGAGTTAATGAGAAATTGCCAAGCTAGCTACAGGATCCTGAGGGCACTAAAAAGCTTGTGGTGCAAAATACAACCACTAAGACATCTGTCATGTTTCACGCAAACGCGGCGGTTATTACGTAAATTACATTTGCAGATGCGGTTAATCAATTTTTTTCTGAATTAACGGATCTACTAGCGTTTACGTTGATAATTTTTTTAATTTAGTAGTGATCCTGCAAATTAAAATAGACAGATTGAATATGTACATAACAATATTGTTATGAGTATAGTGGTTGGTAAATCAAAGGTTGTAATAAACATTTTATTAAAGTATAAATATACTTCAATTTTATTTAACGTACATTATTTTGTATAATCATCGTAGTTGGTCTTCTTAACAAACTTTCTTCAATCTTAATAAAGAAGTAGAGGAAGACAGTATAAAAAACCTACACATTGAAATCCTAAAAATCTCACAATAAATAATGCAAAGCATGTCAAAAGCATAAATCTTCTAGAAAGTAAAAATTTTGAAAAAGATGCTTCAGTAACTACACGATTTAGCTACATTTTGCATTCCCATTTACATTTTCCATTTGTTACGAAATTTTTTTTATTTCAGTTCGAAAAATGGGTGCGCTGCAGATCTCTTGTCTAGATTTGCTCATTTTGATTTTGAAGTCGTATTATGTCTCCCTTCTGCAAAATTTCCGAAAAATCCAAGTTATAAAACCTTTGAACATTCTTGCTTTATTTTATTTACTGACCGAGATCAAAACCTGCTTTCACACTTATCAGTCTCTCCAGCTCAGCCTGATGTATATCGATCACCGTGGGATTCTCAGTTTCGACCGTAGACACTGCGAGAGAAAAATTGTTTAACGTTTATGTAAGAGCGCAATTTAATATATAAAATTATCCCATTTATATTTATGGCTTTTTTGTGAGTGCGATAAAATAGATGGTTTTCACTTCAACAGCGCGATAAAACAGATGGTTTTCATTTATCTCCTGCAACACCGTCGTCTGCGATAATGCAATTCAAGAAAATGAAAAGTGGTCATGAATTTTGAAAAAAAGCTTTTGATACTTCTGAAACTCGGATAGACACGAAAGAATTCTCGAATTATCGTCTTGCTTACTCAGATCGGTCAAATCGGGAATCACTAGCTGCGGGAAACTTGCTCCATGTTGAATGACGAAAAGGAAACAGAGGCAGAGTACGAAGAAGTTCTGCATCTTGATTTGAGACAGGATTCAAGAATAATGTGCACTCCTTCAAGTTTCAAGTATATATGCCAAAGAACGTATATGTTCTTTACATGCCAATTATTTTTATTTATTCTAACATACTGTACCTACACAATTGCAGCGCGGTTAATTTTCCTTCTTTTTTCCTTGTTTAAGATAAATATATACTCACGGATTAGTCGCTGAAACGAACGTGCAAATGTCTTTAATTCGATCAAACATGCTTTAATCGTCCCGCGCTCAAGTATAAAACAAACAGGTCGCAAATCAGTATACACCGAGACAACTCCATCACGTGCGCGAATCCGCCAACGCATCTATTATCGCTTGTCGCTGGCGATGAGGAAAGAAGTCGAGCGTCTCCCTACGATAAAAATAGACGCGACGCTGCCGTGCGTCAAATGACGCGGGACTTTACGAGAGTGAGCCTCGCGAGGAAAAAGAGTAATCCGAGAAACACGGCGCACCAGGATAGCCCGCCTCGTCTTCATTCACTCCTCCGCCAAGCGCAGACTGATTTATCGCGCAATGGGTATAACAGCGAAGCTCGCCACTTGATCAAGCGCGGATGTACTTTTCCCGAGTAAATTTGTTTCTACCCCGCCGCGAGATCTGTTTCTTGATTTCCTTTTCCAAGCCTTTTTTCGTCAATTGGATTGATTTGAATATTACCTTTGTGGTTGTTTTGTTGGTTCCTCAATTTGTGACATTTGCACTGAGCTACGTTATTTTTTGAAATACTTCCTATATCACTGCATTATTTATACTTTATTCCAAATTATTTTGCGGGTAGCTTAAAATTTTTTAGCGTAAGCTTCGTATAATAATTTACGTATTCAATGAACGGCATTTTCGAAAAGATACGGGAAACCCAGGAAGAATTTTCCTTCGAAAATTGAATGAGTCGGAATTGGCTCATTCTCCGTTTGTCTGCTCACAAGCGCGGAAGCTTTTTCTCCTTTGCATTCCGCCCACGACATCCGATTTTGCCTTACTGTCGCTGAAATGCCGAGACTTTTCCTTGACATCAACTGGTGAAACGATAGCTTCCCGTTCAATCAGCGATTTTCCATTTGACAGTAATTTAAGTTTTCCGCAGATTTTCGACGTGGTTGTAGTAAAAATCTATATGTATACGTGTCCAATTCCACTTACAGACTTTTGTATGATGCATATAAATATTACATTATTTTAAAAATTATAGGTACACTTTTGTATTCGCAATTGGATTGAACATCATTATTACATTGTTGTGTATTTTTTCGTTTAATTTGAAACGAGTAACCGGCGCTTACGTTGAGATGAAAATCGATAATGAGATACCCGAGCATGCCCCGAATGGGTAAGTATCCGATGCTTTGAAAGTTTCAGGAGCGCAGTTTCGCGCACTT
This sequence comes from Eurytoma adleriae, assembly GCA_900480045.1. Classification (NCBI taxonomy): domain Eukaryota; kingdom Metazoa; phylum Arthropoda; class Insecta; order Hymenoptera; family Eurytomidae; genus Eurytoma; species Eurytoma adleriae. The sequence continues at coordinate 77,512 of UXGC01000138.1, forward strand.
CGACCGGTTAATCCCCTTTGCCGAGCGGGTTTCTGTAATCCAACCTGGGAATGGATTGTTCAACATTTAACGAAGCAAACGAGAACTCAGATGATAGCTGATTGCTCATTTTGACCTTGCATTCAATTTCTCAGAAATAATTACTCTACTCGCTTCAAGTATTTACACTTCCGTATTAAAAGAAGTTGCATTACCACGTTGGATACTTAATCAATTCGATCTTGTGGTTTTTGCCGATCGTATTGGTTTAAGGATCGTCTAGATTGAATTCCGCTTATCGATTCGGCTAAAGTGTTCAATCTTGTAGTTCAAACTGCGTCCTCTCTATTCTGCCGCTTATACATGCACCCGGAAGCACCATCGACATTCGCAGGAGCGGCTTGTTTGTTTACCTAATGTTAGACGACTATATTTTCCTTTGGAAGAAATTTATTCATTCAATTTCGTTTCTCTGTGACATTTACTTACACCTTTACTGTACCATTAAAACTCATGTAAAATCAGCCTAATAAACTGTTTTATTTTTATCTGATGATGCCGCCTGCAATTGTATATAACTCTAAATAAACTGTATCACGAAATCTATAATTCACTTTGATTTATAATGATCAAATGTTAAAATTGTTAATATTATCATTATAAATCATGAATAATACGAAACGACTTCACGTACTTTTTAACGCTATCGTCATATCCGATACTTAATTAAAAAATTCATTAGTTATGAGTAAATTTTATTTACAATAATAAATTCATCGAGTTTTTTTAAAAGAAATAACCTCATTTTATAAATTGCATACTGCCCTGGAATAAATATTGCAATATTTGAGCAGTTCGATATAATATAGAATTCATAGAATTCTCTGGATGCAATGTGCATGCTTCGCGTGGAATCGATAATGATAGAAAGTCGATCACTATTTATACCGGTAATAATATTACATTCCGTTGAAAGTATATACCTCGCGAATCTATAAACAATGATTACAAAAGCGAGCTCAAAGTAGCGTTTTCTCTTTCTTTCGGAGCGTGGGAGTCTCGCTCTTTGGGAAAAGGCTCGTTTTACCGATCGGTCTGAAATTTATGGAGCCGAGCCGCGCTGATAAGGAGTTAAGGCTCCGCCTCTACCGAGCACAAAAAAAGAAAGAGAGAAAAGGAAAATAATGAAGCGTCGTCGCGAAGAATTGCGTCGAGAAATGGAGCGACGCGACGGCGCGTGTGTGTAGCCGGGGAAAAATTGGAAAACTTGCGACAGACGAGAGAAAGAAGTTTGTCCGATCGATCGACGAACCCCGGATTGATTTTTTATTGCCGGGGAGGTTTAAGGCATTCCTCATACTTCCGGACTCGGCTTTCGTCAATTTTATTGAATCCGTGCGTGGAATTTCCAGGATGACGCGTGTCAAATATTTTTCCCTCCTATATTTGTGAGAGCATAATTACTTTTGACTTTGTTCAGATTCTAAGCTCTGAAATTACTTCTGTATTTATTGAAAGTGAAACACCTGCAAAAAGTGACACAGATGGAGAAATAAAATGTTCAAACAAGCCAAAAATAAACAAGAAAAAAATGTTCGTCAGTATTGGAAATAAATTCAATTTAAAGTAGTGTTGAAAATTTAATATTTTAAAAATTTCGTACATAATTTTGTAATATACCCTGTCAATGTTGGAGTAAAATAATACGATTTTTTCTGCTTTTCTAATAAAGTTTTAAATATAGTGTAATAGTAAATAAAAATAAAATTTCTCATCAATGTCTTTATTTGTATCTTAATTTTTTCATTACTCAATATAGTGGTAAACATTATCATGAGCTACTAATGTCATCGTACAATGCGAAGCACGCGAAATCTTTGCAGCAGCTGTAGGAAAAAAGGGTCCCCCGATTTTTTCGATTTTCTCGCGCATGAGGCGTAAATGAAAAGCACGCCTCTTGTGATTATAGTAGGACGGGGGGAATCTCGACAAAGAGTAAGCTTCGATAAAGCAGGCGTCTCGGGGGCCTCGGGTGCCCCCATTCGTCACTTATATCCTCCGAATTTTTACGGGCTCGTTTCCCGAATTCGCGTTCAATTTCCGCAGGCCGCACCGAATGTCGACCTAGCGTCTCCCTCGCGCCTACACTCGTGGAGACATTTTTTTCTCCTTTCCTTGGGGGTTTCTTTTTAAGGCTGTTTTTTTTCGAGAGCGGTGCGCCCCGCTATTCCTAATTCAAGCACCGCTGGATGCGCGTATGACTTATTGATTGTGCCGGAAGAGCCGAGCTCATCCCCCCCGGTCGCTTTCTCCATTTTTAAATGCTTCGAATCGCACCGGCGTTTTTTACCTCGGTATCATCCCTTCCTTTCGCGCGCCGTCCCCTGACGTCACGCGCGCGTAGTTCTATCAAAGTATCATGAACTTCCCGAGACGACAAAGTGTATTTCAGGCCGCAGTCTTCCTCTTTTTAATATCGCCGCCGCCTTTTTCTCTCACCCCTGCCCGCCTGCGGTATTCCCGGGGTATTCGGGGAATTTATATATTCTTTTTTGTCGTCTTTTATATATGCGCGACTTTCGTGAAGATAAAAAAGTAATTAAACGAATTGAAATATTGCCCGGGATGGCTCCTTGAAATGTCTTAAACGGCTCTTGATGTGGAATGAAAATCGGTCGGGGTAGCTGAGATAAAGAGAAATCGGGGAATTTTCCAGCTCGTGTCACCTGCTGGCAGACCAACCATGCGCGAAACGCGCTGTCTTTCTCTGTTGACATTCAGATAGTAATCGAGCGCGTAAATACTATTTTAGACGCTCGGATGGTTCGCATATTTCCTCCGAGAATATACAAATAAATATATAAATGTCGCTTTTAATGATGTTCATAAATTTTACTATAAAATAACTTAATCATTAAGACAGTACGCCAACGAACTACAAATTTTTCTCGCAAAATAGGGCCATGCGGTATAATCAGGCTTTCCATCTTTGCTAGTAGGTACCATCTGACCAGTTGGGGATAACAAGTCAAGGCATAAATTCAAATAAAACGAAATTAAAATTAATAAGCTTCACGATTATTATAAAGAGAAAAGCATTTAGGTAGAGCAACCCAGCGGCGGCCTCCGCCCTCTCCCATTTCTTAAACTGAACCACCCTACCTAGCGCCATAAATTTTCAACCTGCTTCTGTATAAATTGGTCCCTTGCAAAGGATGCATCAGTTATAAAGTACCCGGTCCGGCGGGGTTACATCGGCGACATTTATACAGCGGGGGTGCGCTCGCGCAATCGGTTAATTTATAGCCGGACAATAGCGCGACTCCGGCTCCGTTTAATTACTCCGTGCTATTAAAACAAATGAAAGCAAAGAGAAAACAATTAAGCGCGAGGGGAAGTTCAGACGAACAAAGCGGGCTCCTCACGTACACACCGATGGCACCTCGTGGGTGTCTCCTCGTTTTCGGGGCCTCGCGGGCAAGGAAAGCACACGGAGCTGGCTTCGCGCGCGTGTGCGTGCGCGCGTGCGACAATGGACGGCGCACGCGTAATTAACGGGCAGCGCTCACATTTTCTAATTAAAACCGAATTGTCGCATCTCTCTGTGACGAGCTTACGCCTCGAGGGCGGAGGTCAGCGCCTCGTTCGCTTCGGCGAAATTAAACCCGGCTGCGAGCCCCAGGTTCACCGACCTTTACCTTCTTTTTCCTTTGTTTCTCGACCCTTTTCCTATTTTATCTGTCGAAGGATTGTAAGGTTCTTCCTGCCCTTTTGGGGAGATTGAAATCTTGCATGCGAGAGACTTTGGGGCTCGCGGGGTTCAACAGTTTTTTAAAAGTATATTTGGTGAAGGATTATTTTTTTTTATTTCAGGAAAGTGCTTTTCGGTTTGCTGGCAGTAAAGAATTTAAAGCGATGATTTGGTAAAGATTGCGGTACTACATTGAATTTCAAAATAAATCCGAACAAATATATTTTTTGAAATATTTTTTAAATCTAAACAATTAAGACATACATTTAAATGTTTAATTACTTGTTCTTTTATATTTATTCTGTATAAACTCTTCCATCCGATAGTGATTGAAGACGAGAGGCAAGAGACGCGGCGCATTAAAGTTAAGCGCAGAGCGTCGGCTGGTCGAGCGCTTATAAATCTCGCGGTTATAAAAGCCCTCGCGCCACTTGTTGCGGTCGTAAAAAAATCCACGAACCCGTCAATATGAAGGAAGCCGAATGAACTTTGTGGTAAAAAAGGCGCGTAATTTACGAGGCTCGCGCCCGCGTTTATGACGTCAAGCCGTGGCTCCCGCCAGCTTTCACCCCCTCTTAATTCATCTCGAAGGATCGACGATTTGAAATTTGTCTGCTCGGCCGGCGAGAGATAAAGAAAATTTCGCGCGGCTCCCGCCAGTAGGAGGTCCCGCCTCTCGCTATAAATATTCGTCGCGATCGCGATAACGAGATATATACGGATGAGGCTCGTGTAAGAGGGCTAAGTGCAGCTCGTGAATCTCGCGGATCTTGTTTGGCGGCCGACACTTTTATTACGCCGCTTCTCCCCTCCCTTCCCCGTCTGGCTGCGCGAGAGTTCGCGGGGGCGGGCGTCGTTACCGCCCGATTCCGGCCCTTATTCGCGGCTAATTTCATTAGCCGCCGTACCTCCGGGTTCTTAATATTCTCCTTGGGTTCTTTCGGAAGGGCGTTTTTCTCTCCTCTGCGGGACTTTCCAGCAAGTTTCATCATTAAGCCAGAGGTCGTCGCTTTTTACACACTGTCGACTCGAGCAAAAGTTTTTTAATGGATCGCGGTATCAAAGATCGGATTATCTTTCGGCGGAGGCAAAATCAACCCAGAAATAAGGAACTTTTTTTTTGTTTTAAATTCGAAAGGTTTTTCCAGATTCTAAATCAGAGCTGAAATCGCGAAAAATCACGCGAAGTCGCTCAATACCAGAGAATCCAGTAGTTCGTCGGAAAATCACAGCGGAATAAACACGTCGGCAGCAAATCGAAGCTCCACGCGAATGACATCTTCGAAACCAGCTTGTTCCTCACCGGGAATGTGCGCAAAAGACGGGACGAGCAGGCATTCTTCAAATCGCCTGGCTGTCGGGTGCATTCCCGCTAATTCGCGCGCATTATACGCGAAGAAAGGTAATATTACGGGGAAGGAATTTTCGAGATATGTGCGAGCTTGGCTCCCCTCGACGCTGGGATGATCCCGAGGAAATAGACCAGGCTTGCTGAGCGAGCGCGTATTTTGACTGACGGGTATCGGTGGGTAAACATCCCAATGAATGATGAAAAAACGTGAATATATATTTTTTCCACTCCCTGATGGGTTTGCTCTCAAAATTCGGTCTTCAACTGGATTTGCAAGGTGGAGATAAAAAAAGGCTATTAACTGTTTTGGCATTTTAAGCTTTTTCAAATATAGATATCATTTCATAATCATTGAATATTTTGCAAAAATGTATTTCATGTGAACTGTATAATAATAAAATAACAGTTGATTCAAATATGAATTAAAAATATGTTACCATTTTTATGTTTAAAGTGACTTACACAAAAAATCGAAAATCATTCATAAAAATCTTTGAAAATTTTAAACCGGGTTTGTAATTAGTTTCACCCCGCAAGCGCTTTTTGTATGCGTAGGCTTTTATCATTCCATTTATCTTGAAGTATCATCTAAAAGAACGTTAATTAACGGAAAAACACAAATATTAGAATTAAAATTTCATAAAATAAAAAATAAGTATTTTTAACTGTGATTCAGTGGATATCAATGTACAAGATTTCGGCATTATCTCCGCATCGAAAATCCAGTCAAAAAAGTAATTCGCCTGGACTAATTTCGTTTGCGCGCCCGACGGGAGGGCAGGTGCACGCGCGAGCAGACCTAATCACCCCGTTAATCGCGTTTCGCGACGCTTCGCCGTTCAGCCCATTAACGGAGACTGGCTGCTCGAGATTCGCGGTAAATTCGCAGCGCGCCCCCTCTCTCGACCCACTGCACCGATTTTTGTACGGAAACTAATGGTCCCCGCAGAGGAATCAACGGATCGAAATATCCCTGCGGCCGGCGCGGTGGGCTCGACACTCCGCGCCACGGCCCTTTCTTTCCGCCATCCCAAAATCCCCGTTCCCCACTAGCCTAATGACCGACATGAGCGGCCCTGCGGCAGGCCAGGCTCGAGTAATTTTCGAGCCGGTTATAACAAAGGGGCTCGTACGCGCGCGGTCGGCCCCGGCGGACGAATTGGAGCGACGAGGCGAGCGCGCGCGCGACATTAATGGAGAGGAAGAGGGATGGATATGAAGCTGGCGGGAGCGATTAGACGGCGGAGGCACCGGGGGATCGATAGGCAATCCGCGCCCAGGGTCACGTACAGGTCCACCCTCGACGGTCCTTCTTTTTCCTCTCTTGCAGCCACACGCCGCTGATTTTCGCGCCGGTCCTTTCCTGCGCGCGCGCGTGTATTCTTCGGCGAGCGAACGAGAACTTGAAAGGAAACTTAAATATTTCCTCCCGAGCGCCTTCGGGGGGAGTTTAAAGTTGGTCGCACGCTAAGTTAGAATTAAAACAAAGCGGTGGAGGGCAACAATGAGCCGCCCGCGCGTTTCTTTGTGAGCTCGCGCGTCTCCTCAAAGAGAGCCTCCGAGGCGCATCTCACAATGGAGGTGCTCGCGTGCCTCCGAGCTCGTTTTCAAGTCGTCATTTCTACCCAGTCTTGCGTTTTATCGAAGACGCGCTTCTTTTCCGCGACTTTCAGGCATTGCGCGACTTTAATTATTCTTCGCCTTGAGAAAAATTGTTTCGTTTTTGTTTTAAAGTGGGTTAGTAAATGTGAAATAAAAAGGATTTGTATTGCATAGTAAAACTTTTATTTACCACAATGAATTATGAAAAATGTGAATTAAATTAAAAAATTCATAAAGAAGAAAATTTAATGTAATTTTTTTAAATTTTAAAACTATAAGTAAAAAACTATTCAAACTGTTATCCTACTTATTAAATATACAAATTTTTAAAAAAATCTTTATTTCTGAACTTTTTAAACAGTATTTCTCGTATCAGAATAAGGAACCCGTAAACCCCATTGGATATTTATAGTAACAACAATAAAAAAGTCTGTGCTCATCCAGATTAATTGAAGCAGCGAATAAAGGAATTGCAACATAAGGCTCCTTGCACGGCATCCCCATCGCGGCGTGCGCGTGAAATAAAATTGATCGGCGTTATTCAGCATAACGCGCTGTCGTGCTGCGCGCGTATAATTACGCCTGCCCTACAAATCCTCCCCCGCGATGAGAGAGCCTCTCTTCTCGTTTTTCTTCGCGACCGACACTCGTGACACTTTTCCGCCCGAGCTCATTCTCTGACCGGGCTGGATACGCTAGCTCGACCTAGCCCCAGATCTGCTTAGCTCACCCTTTTTCCTCATGTTTTTTTTCCGCTGCGTTTACTCCCTAGCTATTCCACGGTGGATGCGTTTTTCGGAATTGGGTGAGTGGTGCTTTTGGATACCTTTACTGCGAACGAAGCAAATTTGGCGGAGTTATTAAATTGGAATATTTTCAAAAGTCACGTTGTTAACATTAATTGTGATTTTATTTCACATTTCATTAATAAATGTACGTCACAAGAACAATAATATAGTTTAGTGAATAATGCATTATGCTATACTTTTGACTAATTCTTACAAGTGTATTTTTAAAGAGCGTTTTATAAAAGCCAAGATAATAAAGTAAGTAACCTTCGTTGAAACAGAGAATTTTATGTTTTACGATAACGGTTTCCCAGCAACTCTCAAGAAAGCGATATAACTGTTCAATGACACCGTGAAATATAGACCGGGAGTGGCGAGAAAAGGGAGAAAAAAAAAGAAGTTTCAAATTTATAGGATGATCCTCATCTGGGACGGACGAACGAGACGGCCTCCACTTACCATAGCGAGTGCAAACAATCGACTTTTCCGAAACCCTTTTAACAGAGCTGTCAGGTCTGTCTAACTTAGCATTCTTCAACTTTCCTCGCTCGGCTCGCTCGCCCGTAAATTTTTCCCCGGTATGAAGTTGCTCGTTGAGGGAACGCGTCTTGTTCCATCCTTTATGGAAAATGATATATGACATGCAAGACTAAGCATGCGGATAACCCGGTGGCGCGCTCGAAACTTTAACATCCAACGATAAATCCATGAAATTATGCACATGCGATAACTAATTTTTCGTACGATACGAAAGAAAAAAATTATTTCCGCAGGTTGCACAAGTTCTCGCGAAAAGCCATCTGCTAATTCGGCTGTTACTATATTTAAGCGACGTAGCTCATAGCACCACTCCCGGATTTTCGCAAAAAATTAACTCGTACTCATCAAGCGACTAAAATTCCAGGACGGCTCTAAAACGGACGGTCGAAAAACTGCGGGTCGTTAAAAAATAATTAATAACTCGTACGAAAGGGACGTCCGGCCGCCGGGCGAGCCACTAAAGCTCGGCGGTGCCCGAGGTAAAAAAGTTTCGCGAATTTGACGCTTCGAGCGTTTCTTTCGGCCAGCGAGTTCGTTGACTGCAACGCGCGGAAGAAATCGTCGTCTTTTTTCGCTCCCGTTTCCAGCCGCGCGTCCCTTTTCCCGTCCCGCGGCGTCGTCTCTTTTTCCACGAGCGCTCGCTCGTCGCGGTCTTTACGATTCTCGCGGGCGGCAACTAATTTCGAAACGGATGATATTTCCTCCCGCCGCCGTGATTTTTTCCCCGAGCTTTACGAGCGCGAGCAAAGGCACGTCGCGCTGAAAACCTCGCCGAGAGATGAGTTTTAATGCAACTAAATGTTAGGTATCGCAGCTTCTCAGCGTTGCTTATTTTTATTTGCTTGTCTGCGGGGCTGCGAATGTCTCTTGGCTGAGGTATCGTAATAGTTTTAATTTGCTCATGAAAAGCGGAGGTGATTTTTTTTCTTTCAGTTTAATTAATTGAGCATTAACTACAGTTACATTTTCTTCGTGGCACTTATCTGTAAAATAAAATGTGAAGACGTATTTAAACATAAGTTTTTTGTTTGCGCGATAAAATAATTTTAAAAAATAACCAACTATTCAATCTAGTTTATTTTTGAAGAAAAAGAAAAAGAATTTAAAGCATCTTAACAATCCAGCAACTCGCAACTGAAAAATTAAAAAGTATATTGGACTGCTCTCTTTTGGTCAGCTATCCGCCTCTGCATTTTATTTTCAAAAAGGAAGGGAATTCAAGGTTGGATGCTCGGACTCGTTAAATCATGTCGTCGACGCGACGAGGGTGTGGTCGCGCGCCGATCATTACGGTCGGACTATTCCCGGCGCCGCGAGCCATCTCAACAATTACCCCGCGAACACGATACTCCCACGCAGCATCCTCACTTTCTCTCGCCTAGAATCATGTGCAAATCCTCTTTTTTTGAAATTCCAACACTACGGCAATAAATGTATATATAATGATATATAATAACGTTTTTTTAATGAAGGTCATTTGCTTTTTTGCAATAAAAATAAGGATTGCACAATCAGTTGCATTATAAAGATAGAATTTTGGATTGCAGTTTAAATTTTAATATATATTTTGCTTTGATTTATATGCATATATACGCACATTGTAATAAAGAGACTTTCGTACGTTTATTTTTGGTCATACCTCCTAAATATGAAATATGTCGCAATTTCAGAAAAATATTCTATTTATCCAAACGAGAACACTCTCTGTAGCGAACAAAGAAAAATAAATAACCTGTACCGGAATTAACATGTTGAGAAAACTTTGACTGTCGAGCTCGAAAAAAAAAAAACATTTTACTGCGAGTAAACAAGAATGAAAGAGGCATTTCTCTAAAACAAAAATGCAAAAAATATATATCTGCAGTCGTAAAAGCTCGGTGAATAAGCGACTGCCCTATCTCTCCTCCTCCAAACAAGCGCACCGTCACTTTCATTTAAACTTCGCGCCGCGTCAGGGTCGCGGTTGATTCTTCCATTTCCGCTTTTTTCGCCTCGCCCCCGACGTCGCGGTTATTTCCGCGTCGCAAATTCCGTAATTGAAAAGTGCGCGGGCCAGGACGGTCGGCGATGATCTCGGGGAGTGATGGAAAACTCCGCGGCTTAATTTAATTCGATCGTCTTGACGGCTGCCTCGCTAAGTCAATCCGAAGTGTCGAAGGAGCGCCGCTGGGCGGATTTTCCCTCCTGCACGCCTCCCTTCCACCTTTTTTCCCCGTCGCGACCTTCGCGTTGCAGCTCCTCCTTTTTTCCTCGACGCCTTGATGACATTTTTATCGGATTATGGCCGCGACTCCAGTCTTTAATCGTCTTAGACTTGCCGGGTTGCTGCAAATTGGAGATTAAAGGATCTTAATTAATATATAAAGATATACGAGGCTCCATGGGCGCCTGGGTGTTACGGATATCCGAGGTCGATCGCGTCGCTGCCTCTTCTGCTATATTTTTTTTCCGGAATCGTGTGCTCGAATAAGTAAGCTTTGGCCAACTGAACTCAATAACGCAACTCGTTGAGGGAAGTAAATATTTTGGATACAGTTGTATTTATTTTGCAAGTATCCGACGCTTCTAAGGCAATATATTCGAATAATTTAGTAAACGATCTCAAAAGTAAGGGAAATAAATTTTGTAAATGATATATCGCGACATTTTTCTAATAGCACGTTATATACAGCACATTAAGATTTGCAAGATTACATAATTCCCCTAAATGTTGGTTGTATTATACACGCGTAAACCATAACGCATTCGCGATTAAGATCAGCATACGTTACGTCGAAACGTTCCCCTTCGCTGGCTTAAAACACAAAGCGCAATGTATTTCCGTCATAAAGAAGCCCCTTATTTTTCGTTTAGCCGAGCCGCCCGCGCCCCAAATGGCGAGTCCATCCGAAAATAAAAAGAAAAATCCCGCCTCCCCCCCTGGCTCCGTGGAAATGCTCACGGCGTCGCGGGGCAACAATAACAACAATAATAACGGCGGCTCGGAAAGGTATTCGCGTCTCGGGGAGAACAATGGGGCGCGTCGAACGTCGGGGCTGCAGCCGAGTGGCGGACGTCTCCCGGCTCGGCGCCGCTCGCGACTATATCAGCGCCGCGCACGAGACGCCGGGGAGCCAGGCGGAAAGAGAAGTAGGTACGAGGGAAGCCTGGATTCTCGCGTAACAAGTGCCGCCGCCGACGCCACTCGCGCGGCGCAAGCTCTCGAGGGCCATTCTCTACCCGATCGTGTTTCTCCTCTGCTCTTTCTCTCTCTCCCTTTCCTCTCTTCTCCCGCCTCACCTTTTCTCGCCGCCCTTTTACCCTCGCTTTAAAGATGTACTAATGGCACGAACTACTGCACGGCCCGGGAGTAGTCGCTGCACTTACTGCCATAATCGTAGGATGGAGGAACGCTGTCTCGCGTCTGGAGCTAGCTCGTCTCTTTCTTTTACGATTGCTGATTCTTGAGATACACGCGACTTATTCTTTTTTTGGAATAAATTTAATGATTTTATAGCGCGTCGTAAATTTCAAACGCGGCTTTAATGAAATTTATATTACGGGACATTAAGGAGAAGTTTGATCAAAGGGAGCAGAGAAATATTGCTTGAATTACTTTTTCGTGGATCGCAGAGATCAAGTGTTTATATTCAAATTTTTCAGGATGAAAAAGCGCCGCGTCGGGCTTTATTGTTTCTAGGCTCGAGCTCTTTCGAAATTCATCGAGCGGCTAAAATCAAAGTTTGCTCATATTTTGCGTTTAAGTGATATACTTCGGAGGTCCCGGACGACTCGATCATTCTCACCTTTCCATCCTAATAAATCGGGGATTCCCCCCGGTACATCGGGCTGCTACAAGAAACTTTTCACGGCGCGTAAATTCGGGGTCCCTCCGGCGCGGCCGTAAACTTTTCGTCCCTCCGCTGGAAAGGTACAGCGGCGTATCCTCTCCATTACTACTCAATAAGCATTTATCGTTGCGTGAATCATCCGAGCGTGCGGATTCGTCTTATCGCGCGGACGCACGTCTCTCGACAACGGCATACATTATCCCGGCGCAATGCATCCCCGCGGAGTCTTTTTCTTCCCTCGACGGGTAGGGGGACGGCCCCTCCGAGGCCGAGATAGAGATTTGCCGGTTATCGACCTACTGGCCGCCTCTTCTTTTTTTTTCTCTCTCTCGCCCACCGCCGTTGTGGCCTGCCTTTTTTTATCTCTTCGAAGTCTTTTAAGGTTAATCATAACGATATTTTTCAAACTTCTTTTCTTTCTCTCTCGCGATCGCCATCGATTTCGGTTATTGGAGCGGAGGAGTTTCAGGGTGAGGGGAAGGCACTTCTGTCCCGCTCGCTTCCGCTGATAGGAGCGAGAGGGAAGTTTGCCGGACTGCGCGGAAGTGGAGATAACTAACGCAATTCTCGAAATGATGTTTTACTACGAATAAATAGCAGCTCGTCAAATGCGATCGGTCGATGATTCGATTTGGGCTTCGGTGCAAAAAAATGAGATCAAATTGACTCTCGGCGGGATAGAATTTCTTTTAGTTACAAATTTTCCCTCGCGCTTTTTCGGTCGGACGAGGCGATGATGAATAAATTTCCCACTTAACGAACTAATTCATTCGCCGCGTCGTCATAATTCAAATTAGCCGGAAGCTCGAACGTGCGTGGGTAATGGTAATCACGAGCACGCGTAATTGCCGTTACACGAGCGATTAATCTGCAATCGAAAATCCATATTTCTCGCTCAACCGAACACCGCCCTGGTCGCTGCTCTATCCAGAACACAATTTCGCGCGGCGACTCTTGCCTTTTTTTCAGCCTCGGTGTTCGTGCCCTCGCGAGTGAAAAGCTCCTTTCGGATACGACGAGAAATCGCTCCCAACGCGGGAAATAGCAAGCGTACATGTGTTTCCCTCGCTCGTCGTTCGCTCTCTTTCGGGATTTCAGCTTCTAGATCGTACTCCGTTACTAAGCGTTTTGAAATATTCTTTCCGTCGGCGATGGAAATATTGAGCTTGGGATAAGCAAAGATTTGTGCTTTTATAAATTGCACAGGGCATTTTATAAATTTCATACTTTAAAGATTTATTATGCAATTTTCGTGTTATAATATTGAATTTTATCCTATCTATTTATAAATCGGATTGCGACAATGAGAATTTATTACAATTTTAAATTATATCTTTAATTATTACTTTTATTTTAATTCAATACGTACAAATGAAATTAAATATTAATTTGTTAAAAAAGGAATAATGTTCATTAATATTTAATTTAAAGTAAAATAAAGCTGATTTGTTTCATTTTATGAAACATATAATATGAAATGACAGATATTCGAAACTTAATCTACCGCGCGTAAACGTTTTTCTAACACGGGTTTACCACATTTATTATGAGCCCGAATAATTTATTACATTTATTTCAGAATTTGTTAAATACAGTTGATATTCAGTTGAACGTGACGTTAATATGACATAAATGTACTTGATTAAACAAAATTAATGTACATACAACGTTCATTTCGTTAATATTATAACGGGGAAAAAGCATCGTTACGTTAAAAATAAAATATTTAGGCTACCGAACATCACAATTCTCTTGAAGCGCATCCGTTTCGCAAAACAGCTACCACTTCTCTCCGCGCAACTGCGCACTAAAATGTCTCCCCGCTCGGGCTCAATATTTAATAAGACAAAAAAAAATGACCGCGTCGAGAGAAGATTACCGGGGCGTTCGGCACGAGGCACGCAATCGGCTCCACCCTGGGGGGAGCGTGATGCGCGCAAAAATGGCACTCACCAACGGAACACAGTCGTTGGCATCAATTTCCCGTCAAATTTAATCGGAGCGTTTCCTCAGTTTTAACGGTTAAAGGGAGGGGGGCGAAATCGAATAATTAAAGATCGGCTGATCCCTTTCGGCTGTCGGAGACAAATCGATGCATTCATTTTTCTCGGCTGTTACGGACGATGGGGGGGCCGCCGGCGAATCTTTCGATCGTCTATATACGACTGCCGCTGGCTGCAGTAATGAAAAGTGAGTGTTGGCCTATTTTCCGATTCCCTTTTTTCTTCCCGACCGACTGAGGTATCCACTCGCAGAGACGTTTCTCGAGATGTCGCGTGGTTCGTATACACCTTTTTATTTGAGGCGAATTTATGTGGTATTGCTACTCCGAGTTTCGATAAACTGCTCTTATTAGTAAATAAAGTTTGAACGTAATAAATGAGTGTCGTATATAAGAGTTGTATTTGTAAACAGTAAATTCAGCGTGAGACTTTCGAGCAAAAATTTACGAATTCGTAGAATTTCTGTTTGAATCTATTCTTTTCATAATCATTTTAAATTGGTGAAATAATTACTTTAATTTGTAATTCAATATTAATTTTGGCACGGTAAAAGTTACCGCAATTAAATACTCGACATAGTTAATTTCCAGCGATAAAGATGATTAGTTGGCCCTGAAAAGGGCCGATTTCGTAGTCAATAAATCAAAATTAAAAGTTGGTCAATATTGAAAAGGTGCCATCGATCTCCCGTACCAATCCGAAGAGCTTCATCATGGAGTCGGCGACAACTTCTCGCGTTAGGGGGACGTCTCCGGTCCTGTTGAGCGTCTCGTCGAAGGGAAAATCCCTGAGAGCCTCGAGTACTTCGCGGTAAACGATGTGCGAGTTCAATCGACGGTTGTTGATGTCCAAGTGTACCAGGCTCATCTTATAGGCCTTGCGGAGCCTTTCCACTCCCTTGCTTCGTCGCAACAATGTGTGGTCAGTCATCCTGTCGTCGAACTGGGCACTTGACACCTCGCACGCGATTACTGGAGGATTGAAGTTTTGAGGGAAAACGAACTCCTTTTATAGACAGTGCCTACTCCCTTTCCACAGCCGCGTAACCAATTATCTTCGACCAATCGGCCGAATTGCAGGCGTAAGGCAAAGTCCGGGGTAATTAGTTTACCGAAAATTATTGCTTTTAATTCTCCCGTGTCTATTAGACAATTAATTACCGAGTTAAATTGAAATTCGAAGTCTTGAATTTCGTAATACCATTGTAATTTTCTTTTTATAAAAGATTACTGCTAAATGTGTTTACAATGAAAAAATATAGAAATAGTTAAATGTATCGATTTTTCGTTATTATTTAATGTTCAGTAATTAATGAAAAGAAATTTAATACGTACTGTTCTGTAACTTCTGCACGTGTAATATAATGATTTCAACAATTTCCATATTAAAATAAATACGCGAATTCGCAGCACAGAGACCCTGACCGATATACTATCGCAAAGTCTGCTGGCGACCCGATTATTATAGCTGACGCGCGCACGTTGCGTTACATCGATAATTAAATTCGGTCGCGCTCGCTGACGGGCGCGTCTAACGATTTTACAGATTTTCCGCCGCGTCGTGCCGATCGATTAACTTACTTTCAATTACGCGCAGTTTCGCTGCGCTCGGCTCCGCGCCACGCAATGTCATTGCATTCGCAATTGATCGATGAATATAATCGCTCGGCCCACGAGTCGTCGCCTTTGTGGTGTGTCGTCACCGGCCCCCCCACCCGTGGGCGTCATTCGACGAGTAAGCTTTTCAATTTTATTTAATAAGTGTATTAGTGGCCGATACTTTGCGAACAAACGTCGATGCTTCGCAATAGCTTTATTACGCTTTCGAAAGTCTATAAGTAAATTAAGCTTAATTTAATTCGCTTATAAAAATGATGCGACGTTATGGTTTAATGTAACGTAAATTCCTTGATGCGACAATAAAGTTCGTATTTTATGAAGGTACAAAAGTTTACCTTCTTTTATAAAATTCTGTAGTTTGTATAAAAATAAATTTTAATTTCATCATTAAAACTTTACACGATAAAAAAAATTGAATGGAAATAAATACAGTAATAAAATTGAAATTTCTTAAGATCTGGTCTACAGCCATTGTTTCATAAAAGTTTGAAGGGGTATCTGACGGAGCGAGTACAAGAATCAGGTAGAAGAAGGAGGAAAGGAACAAGAAAGAAAAGTCCCTCCCCTTCTTAAATTAAGCGATCGCTTCTAAAATTCTGTCTCACTTTATACCTACGGTCTGAACTGCGCGCTCGCTGGAGCACGCAGCGGCAAAATTGGGTGGGTCCTTTGCGTCTTTGAATCCTCCGTCTGACTGTACCGCTAATACTGCGAGCCTCCAACTTCTAACGGACGGACAAACATCGCGCTGCCGGAAGGCTCGGCGGGTGCCCCCGCAACGGTGCAGCTTCGTAAACAGGTGTAGCGCGCGTCCCACGGCTCTTCGCGTTATGCGCAATAACGCGGACGATGGGCTTCGCTCGTTAAAGCGAGTTTGCTAATCTCAAAGCGCGTGTTAACTTTGGCATCGAGCTCTCGTCGGGAGATCGAGTTTGGCAATCTATTGATCTAGTTCACTGAGGGTGCGAACTATTTTTTTAAACTATTATACTAGGGGAGAGAATGGAGCTGACACGTTCAGTAGGTTGACTTGGGATAAAACACGTCTACATAGTGTAGTCAAAGTATTTGTATGTATATAAGTAATTACTGTGCTGTATTAGAAGAGTTTTCATGTTTCATTTAGGTTGAAGTAATATTTAGTTGTAAAAAAATTTCAAAAGTTTTATTCATAACTTGATAAAGCACTGCCTCTATTTTTCTTTTATTTATGAAAGTTATTTTAATATCAGATTATTATTTCTGAAATTAAATAAACATTTATTCAATTTGCCAAAATAAATGTTGACCTATATTTCAAAAGTTATAAATCGATAACACGTAATGAAAGAATTAACAGAAAATTAATTTTAAATAATTTTCTGGAAATTGTGGTTTAAGCAACTTTTATAAAATATAATATGTTAAAGTTCACAGATTTACATTTATGCTAAAGAACTTTTACGAATTCTGAATAAGGTCGTTATTTTAACGGTAATTTAATAATTAATAATAAATTATTAATTAAATCATGAAGGCCATTATTAAAATTAAAATTATAATTACATTAAAATACACGAGTTACGTATTTCACGTGTACTTTTAAAAGGACAAAAACGAGTTAAAATATTTAAACGTACAAAATGATGAAAAAAAGTCGTTCGGTTAAATATGGTGAAATTTTGAGAAAAGATAGTTTAAGTAGTAGTTGTAGTATTGTCCGATCGATTTTTTACAATGATTTGAGTGCTGGGTCTTTTGAAGAATTTATAGCGTGTCATCCGTACAGGCGATGATTAAAATTAAATAAACTGCAATTTTCTGCTCTGTTAAAAGCTACAAAAGATTTCTAAAGGAGCAAAAGAATGCAGCTGCGATTGCGTATCTCTGTGCAAAATAAAAAATTGTATACAAGCTCGACCAAATGCAGGACAACAATGGGGTCCGTCGCCCGCCGCGGTAAATCGAATCCACTCGAATTCTTTTATTTTCTAATAAATAATCCGGCTCGCATTGAGCGGCGCTCGCTATCGGCGTTCTCTCTCGCTCAAAGCTAGCCCCGAGATAAAATAGACTGCGTCCGATACGCGGGCTCGTCTGCGTGTCTGTGCGTTACCGGCGAATAAGAGAACCCCGCTGAATTCCATTTCCAGGGAAATAAAGAGGGGAGGCCGAGAAGAAGAGAGGGAAAATGGAAAAGGACGCACTTTTCTCCATTTCCGAAGCGCCGTCCTCGCTCCTCCTTTTGCCATCGACGCTCCCGCATCCCGGCGCGCGCCCGCGCGCTCGCGGGATAAATAAATACGAGAGTCGAGCTTTATTCGCTTTTCATTGAAATTAGGTGCAACCTGTTGTTAAAGCCTCGCTCCTAGCCCGGAGCGTGAAAGCCGCCGGCCTTCAATGGCTCTATAAAAAGCTCGATATTTAAATCGCCCGGGATTTCGGACCTCGCTCCGAGTTTTACCGGGCGCAAAGTGGCAAGCGCCGTGTGCGCCGGAATCCATTCTCTCGTCCCCGCCGAGCTCGAGTGTGTTTTTCAGCCATTTTTCCGTACCGCGCGACGCGCGCAAATCTGCGCTTATGAAATTCACTTTTTTCCTCGGATCAATGGAGATGCTTTTTATTGCGCTTTTCCGCCTGCTTGTTTTTTTTTGTCGGTGGGGGAAGCGCACGGGAAATGCAGGAAAGGAAAGGATGATTTATTGGGATTCTTCCGGGTGATTCTCGCTTGGTTTTGTTTTGTATTTGAGCGCCGGCGAAACGCTTAAAATTTCTTGCACAGCGGCGGGATTAGGGGAAAGAAATTGTTTTTCTGAAGCGCGGCTGACGTGCTTTTTCAGAGTTTGTCAAGAGTAAACTGATGCCGCGCTCAACTGGACGAGATTAAATTTTAAAACTCGCTTACTGCTTCCAAGTTTGTTTTTAATTTATGATACTTGTTAATGTATTCAAGTGGATTTTAAAATATATATTCTATTCTGGAGTTTATATTTTATTACAAATACCTGATCTTTGTCTTTTTGCAGGAATTACGGCGGAAAGAGTGAAAGGGCGTCGTTTATTTCACTCACCTGAAAAATAAAAAAAGGTACGGTTTATTAATTGATATTTATAGCAATTAACAGAAATAATTTAACAATATTTTATTTTGTAAGTAACTTGTCATAACGTCATAAACTTGTCATTGTTATATATAGTCTCCAGTCTTGTTCACAGAAGATAAATGAAATCCGCGGCGGTTTTTCATAAAACAATTGCACTGGTAAAATACGATTATGTCGGGATAAAAGAGGAATTCTCCTCTCGCATCTTTTACAATGATATTTTCTCAGCGGAGTCTTTTACGTACGGCGAGGAGAAGAAAATTCTCCAGAAGCTCCCGCAGAACGGCGCTTACGTGCACTCACTTTTGATGCAATAAAATCATCCACCTGTTCCTATATTATCTACTTAATCCCCTCAGAATTTAATTAACCGTAGACAATTTTTTCTTTCACTTAAAGTTTCATATAAAAGCGTATGCATCAGTCAAAACGTCAAAAAATTAATTTTAATCGCGGATAATCGAGTGAAATGTAGATGTTACTTTTGCCCCGATTATTTTTGCCACGAATGAGTTTACGTGTTCGGCTGGATGCCGTTTGACATTTAGTTTAGAAAGGTGCAATTTTCAGATGGCGCCGCGGTTATTGTCATCTGTCGAGGCGTGAAACGCCGTAATTTCGCGGAACAAAGTAGTCGAGATTTCGTCTTTACGTTTCACCGGGCGAAATCGGACTGCGCGAGCAGGCCGTCGACCGCGTCCGAAACAAAGGCCTTCGATTGTCCAGTGGGCAACATTCACGAGGGGAGAGTTTATTGTGCTCTCGCATCGCGTCCTCATTGCATTCCGTAACCCTCCGTGCGGATTGATCCGATTCAAGAATTTAACCGTACTCACTGTATTTCATGATTTCTTTCACTTCGCTGCGCTTTCGAGTTCTAAGAGTTTCCGTACGACGCCTTTTTTAAAATTTAAAAAACTACAAATTATCGAGTTTTTTCATTTCTTAGCGATGAAGTTGCTTCTAATGTGGAAAACTACTTTTTAATTTTCGCTCTAAATAGTACTTATATTTATTTTGTGGTATTTAATAACATAATTTTGAAAGCATTACTACTATTCCTAGAGGAATAAAAGCCACCAGAAATATTGGTACGTTATATAAGAGAAAAACGCCAATGGCAGTTTTAATCAGAGTTCATAACTGTTTTTCAATTATTGATTTTTTAAGGTCTTTTGCTAGATTAAACTTGAGAATGTCCTTGAGGAAAGCGGAGAGAAGCTCGGAACGCGGTTGGAGCCATGCGAAATCTTGAGGACGCGGTTGTCGCGTGTGCGCCTCTGTACGCACGAGTCGCCTCGATTTCCCGCACTCGACCCGCGAGAAAATTCCCCCTTTAATAGGATTACACTTTCTCCTCGGGTTCTCAGGCGGCCAGCGGCGGGGCATCCGATCGGTTTCACGCTCGATTTTATCCGCTACTCCGCACGATTGTACTTACAAACTTTTCAGTGATATTACCGCCGTTTTAGTCGACCGTCCCAAGGTTGTTTTTTCACCCGCCGAATATTCGGAGACAATTCCGATTAAATTGATTTTTTTATAGAGTATCCTGGTTTTTAGTGTTTATTAGGTCATTTAGGTGAACAGTTGTGAGTGCAACTCTGTTTGAATGCAAATCGTACGTATTGAGAGTGCAGCGCTATTTCATATTTGCAGAGTAAATTTCATTTGTGGGTATCATTGAGAAGCAGTGAATAGTTAATATTTCATTAATTCGATTATTGAAATTCAGATAGTGCACTGATGTAAAACATTTGGAATTGAATACTTTTATTGGGTGCAGTTTCCTCGTTAATTTTATTTTTACTTTCATAAAAAATATCGGAACGCTAAAAGTCGGATAAATCAGTCATCAGCGACGCATTACTCCTCATTTATAAATCTTTTATTACTCTTGCTTACAAAGGAAGAATTATACTGTCTCAGCGGTCGGTTTCCCTCGCGAAGACCGCAGGAGCGTGTGCTCCACGAGCGTGCAAACACCGGGGAGCCGGGCTCCGCCGGTTTATTTTGTCGGCTCTGAAAGCTTCTCGAAAAACATAAATGACGAGGTGTGAATAGGGCTAGCTTACGTGGTCGCCGTGGTGAATAACGCGCGCCACGTGGCCCGCCTCAATGGCATTTCTTGACGGCTGAAAGAGCGAATTCTCACGGGGATGAGATGCGCGAGATGCGGATTAGTCTGAGCCCGGAATTACGCTACTTCCAGCCTCTGTCCGACCATCCTCGTGTATTACTTGCTGCTTTTTTTTTTAATTAACGAATCCTTTTTTGTGTGCTCGCGACTGCGGGTCGAGTGCATCCGCGGATCTATAATATCGCGCTGAAATTGAGGCTCGCGCTCGATATTTGCGGTGCGTCGGAGCTGCGGAATGCAGCTCGGCTGCTCGTCGGATGTACAAATCGCAGGGCAATTCCGAAGTAATGGAAGGGCCGCGGCTGCGAAAGAAGCGGGGTAATTGGAATTCAGCGATTGCGAAGATAAAATTTTCCGATAGTGGCGTTCCTATTTTTTTCATCCACTGCGCCAGATATAGGCAGCAAACACTTTGCTTTATAAGTGTTGTTTTTACTTCAGTTCCCTTTTTTTCTCTTCTCTTTCATAAGCAGATATCTGGGTCGTTTTAATTTGTCAAGTTTTCGGAACGAAACGACGCCGCCTCGAATTGATTGAGTATTTGCATTCGGGTTAGAGGAGGGGAGTGAATGAAAATGGTTAATGAATAACGATATGCATATTGCATCAGTTTAGCACTGATATTGAATATAACTTTGGTGAATAATGAGTTCTACGTTTTAAAACAGTTGTTTATCGACTCTACCTATAATTTATGAAGTAATTAAGACTTCGTTTAATCCTGTTGTAAGCAGATTTTGAGCCATCAGTCAATCGTAGATTTATCGGTACATGGAAGCTATCGCGGAATCCTCATTGGACCCTCGAATACACAATTAACCTTGCAGTATTGTTCAATGATTGATGGGGTGCTAGTCGTCGATTGAGTTGATAAAGCATCGTTTTCTGCAGGATCCTCATCGTTTTTTTATAACCCGCCATCAAATAATAAAGCAGCAGCCGTTTAACCGTCACGACTATTACTTTTTATTTACTTTTTTTGAGTAATAAATCTTTGTCGTTGTTTACTTCAAATAAACGTGATTTATTTTTTTTACATTGCATGAAAAGCTGTGGTATTCTCGATATACAGCGCACAATAACAAATCCGGACAAAAGGCAAAAGTGCAAATGGATAACATACATATCCACCCAAACTCTTTCAAATATTTAATTTAATTAATTTAAATATTTATTTAAATTATTTGTTTTTAATTTTATTTTTAGCATCTTCAATAGAATCATAACATTACGCAAAGCATTCCAATTAGGAATTTTTATTAAAATTAATATTACGTAAATAGATATTTATTCGAAAGCGCATGTGATCGTAACGCTGCGTAACGACGACGGATCCGGGATAGGTGGGATGCTGGCGTAGCATCAGCTCGCGGCGGCAAACAACTCGCGTCATTACGGGCGCGGGAGGAGCGCAATTAGCGAAAACCGTGCCACGCGCGCACGTAAATGCCGGCGTAATTGATAAGCGGCGGCGTCCAAGGTTGCGCGACGACGCGGCTGCGCGCGAGGGCGCCTCCCTCCTCAGGGTAAATATCCCGGAGGAGGTGGTGCGCCGAGCTTCGCGGCTTCTTTTCGAGCTTTTGTCTCCGCCGAAGGTCCTCGCCGCGTATAAATATCCTCGGCGGAGTCGTCGCTCGAGGCTGCGACGCGCGCGCATCGCGATTCTTTTGAAATTTCGGCGAGCAAAGTCGGAGCTAGGTCGGAGATATTCGTCGAACAAAAGGGTGAGGTGCTTTTTCTTTTTTTTTCGCTGAGAAAGGGAAATCGATGTGGCGTGTACACGCGGGAATGCGTTTCGGTGCCCTTGCACTCGGCTGGATCGATGAGGTGCAGATGCGTTTAATTAGGCGCTCGTGGAGCTGCCGAGGCCGGCTGACGAACTGACGCCAGGAAGAAACTCCCGTCGCATGTTCACTTGTTTTAGGTGCACCGACACGTGTTACGGGTCGCACGTGCGCGCCTGTCGGACGATTGATTTCGGACTAGTCGTTAAGGTGAAACGGCCATTGATCCCGACAGTCCTTTGATTATCAAATTAGATATGCTGCAGTTTATTGATCTAGAATGATTTCACCGTATAACCATTTTAAGATGTCGTTAGTTTAAGAGATTCGTTTATTTACAAAAATTAATTTAAAGCAGTAGTCCGGTAGAAAAAAATTATTACAATTGACCTGGTCTTAAAAAAAAATCTCCTAACATTTCTGAAAAAGTAAAGAAAATTCTAATTAGTTAATTTGTACTTTTAGAAACTTTAAAACAGGATATTGCACGCGATATTAATTAAGGACAGTCGATTCAAAGAAACTATATCGCTTGAATTCTCCGTCGTTGAAGAGATAAGTCGCAGTTCCACGGGACCGAGCGTCCTTGCCGCGAGATTTGGATAAGCAGATTTCGCTTTTCGATGAGATAAAAGCGCGCGTCCTCAAGCATACGTAACGCGAACCGCACGTTACCTCGAGGAGTGTCGGAGAGCGCGCGAGCCGAGCTCGACCGGGATGCGTCGGGCACGTGGCGCCCATCGGCCGGCGTCGATCCTCACGGTCGAAGTGCAGCCGCTCGGCGCGTGTCCGCGAAGTCTCCGCTTTGCCCACGTGGGGATAATAAGTCGCCTCCAAAGTGCGGATGCGGTAATTCTTCAAAGTGAGGATAAAGTGGACTCGCGACGCAAGGCCGAGGCGCACATCGCCGACACGTGCTTCGTGGACTCGCGGATGCGCGATCCACGCGCCGCCTAATGAGAGGATCTTGGGGATCCTGCCGAGGCCGCGCGGAAATGTTGCGTTTGTTTATCGCGCGCGCTAAGGGGACGAGGGTCAATAAAAGCGCCGCGCTAAAGTTTGATTACTGCGCGAGATTCGATAACGCTGCTGAAGCAGATGCAGACGCACCTACTGCCGCTTTACGGTGGGCCGTAAACCGAGAGAACCCCGACGAATGAAAATTTGCGACGCACGTGCGGCGAACAACGCCTCCACTCGATTTTATTAAGTGATTATATTTGACATTTTTTTATGTCGATTATGATTCAATTATTTGCTACATTCAAAAAAAATTTCACTGCCGTAATATTCAAAATGAAATATATATAATTGCACATCAGTTTGCACTAAACTTAAAAGTCCTGCTTCCATTTTGGTCCTTTTTACCAAAATGGAAGCAGGACTTTTAAGTCTGTACAGTTTAATTTAAAAGTAAAATTATTTGAAAATTATATGTTTCTCGTAGTAATTAAATCTTCTTAGCGAAAAATACAATCGAAAGACTCTCCAGGGACATTATGATTTCTCAGAAAAAAGCCGAGAGCACAGCAGGTCCATTATCGTCGTTGAAGTGCTTTTTTTCACCCACTGTATGTATACAGAGCGCGCATCAAGCGGAGAGTCGAGGAGATAAGTGATACGCGCCGTAGGCATACAAGGGACATCCTTGGCTGCGATCGAAAAAGCTCCGGCGGGGGGTGGAAGATGATGAATCGCGCGACCTGTTAAAAGCGCTCGGCGCGCGACTATCCGCGCCGAACGCTCGCAGAGAAATATCACCTCGGAGGGCCGTGCGTAGGCAAGGGAAACGGGATGAGGCGAGCTCAGGAGATCGATAATTGAGATGATTGGCTCTCGCGCCCGTCCGCCGGAAATAACAGACGTAACCGGCCGATAGAACTATTTCTGAAAGTGCGAAAGTAATCTCCGTGGAAAAACGCATCCTGAATGCTGTACTCTTTGCCCTTCGATGTTGTTTGCAACAATGGATTTTTTAATAGGCATGCATTTCGCACTTTTCGAGTAAATTAAATTCGTTCTTTCAATCAATCATTTTAATTATAACAGCTGTATTGTTTAAATATTCAATGAAACATATGCAGGTATTTGTTCAGTAATAGTGAATGGATTTTATTAATTTACGTAATACGCTTTTAATTATTATTTTAATCGAAATAAAAACTTGAATTTTAAGAAATTAGATATGAATACTAGTAACAGTAATTTATTGTTATTACGATAAAGGCTCTTATAAAGTTGTACTAAAGCTGACTTATCAGTTGTATAAAAGTCGCAGAAAAGTCTCTCGTTTTTTTGACATCGACTATAGCTCTATCTCTTACGGTCGCGCACGCTACTCATCTCCCGTTTCGCAGTCGGCGCTGAAGAGACTGTTGTTTCAATTTCTCTCTTTTTTTTAGTCGGCCGCCGAGTCCACTTTTTCGCAAAGTCGCGAGAGAAAGAGGCGAGCGCAGCGCGTATTTTCC
Source organism: Eurytoma adleriae (assembly GCA_900480045.1). Taxonomy (NCBI): domain Eukaryota; kingdom Metazoa; phylum Arthropoda; class Insecta; order Hymenoptera; family Eurytomidae; genus Eurytoma; species Eurytoma adleriae. The sequence continues at coordinate 102,450 of UXGC01000138.1, forward strand.
GGCTATTTCCGCGGGTATTGTTCGCGCGCGACTTTTTATCGTGTTGACGTCAACCGCGCGCGCAGCCTCTTTTTGCGTTGCGAAATTGGGTTTCCACGAGAACACAGCCGGGCGGTAGATTTCGATGAGTCCAAATTATTTTCAGCCTCGGGGGACAATAATTAGTCAGCCCTTAAAACACAGACCAATATAGGCGCTTGTTGCGCCGGACCAGCTGTCTACCCGCATCTGGCTCTGCTCTACTCTCCATAAAATTTTTTACTCGACGTCATTCCCTTTGATCGACTGACGTCAGCTGGCTGCAGTAAGCGCCTCGAATCACTTAGAAAAACGGGAGGGCGCGAAACGACGTAACGGCTGTAACCCATGGCGACGGGCCGCGCATTCTTGCATCCGCGGCGCCGCGCCCCCGCCTCCTACAAATCCGATTTTGAAATATTCGCGGAAAGGGATAACGACCTAATGAATCGTCCTGTTTACGTCTTCAATTTCCTTCGAGCAGAGCTCAGCCGACTTCAATATCTCCGAATGGATTCCGAACGGCCTCCATCCAGCGCTCGCGAACGACGCAACGGGACGGCCGCCGCGAAAATCCACCTCATGAATTCCTCGAATCAATACTCACCCGGGGTACCGACGACTCGATCGGCCTTTTATCGCGGGGCTCGCCTCTTTTTATCCCCCTCCGTAAAAGCCGATACACCGCGCGCATTTCGAAAAAAAGAGAGGCTTCGTACGAGAGCCGCGCGATCGATACCCGAGAGTCGCGCTGCAAAATTAACGACTTCAACTACTCGTTTGTTGCGAACTAACAGGTTTAGGCTAGCTGGAAACTCGCGGGAATTCAGTAGATTGCGCGGTCGCAAGTTTGCTGGATACTTGTCAACAACTTTAGAAATTATGTAGGGCAAAATTAATTCTTTGATACAAATCTTTATCTGCTTTCTAATGTAGTCAGTACTAGCATGCATTTATTTCTGTCAAAAAAGAGGAAATTATTATTTCTACAAAATTTATTTAAAGCATCTAACTTTTAACTTTGGAAAGCAACATTTTTAGTTACTTTGATGTGGTCATTAATTACGTATATGTAGCTAAAAACGATGCAGAGAGGAGCATGCGGGTAAATCCAGTAATCAGTCCAGCTCCGTTGTAAAAGATATGGCATGAGCATTTGCCCACCTACTGCATGGAACGCGCAGAGTATCCGCGACTCGGCAATTGCTCGATCTGGCGTTTGTTTGTTCGTTTGCCGGGTGGATTACGGAATTTAATGCAGCCATTGTGCCGGCCGATAATTGCTTTCGGTGCGGCGCCTTTTTTAGCTTTCGACGTCCCCGTTCGCACGCGTGTCCCTCGGAAAATGTAGCCTCCCTCGAGCGAGCTCGCTCCACCACTCCACTGCATCCCAATGAACGGATTGAAAATTTCCTCGATTGATCATTTTATGAATATTCCTAGCTCGTTCGCGCTCCTAGCATTTATTACCAATGTAAAAGCGTCCAATGAAAAGTCGTTATATTTACTTAAAACTGCCTTAAATTGCAAAGAAGAGGAATATTTAGTTTTTAGCGGAGCAAATAACGAGACTCTATGGAAAAAAGCGTTATCTCGAAAATGCAAATGAAACTCGAGATCAATTAAGAATCGCATTTCCGCGGCGCCGAAAAAAACCGCAGCAAAAAGTGCAACAATTATAATTTCTCATCCAGCCGCGCCCGTCCGATTTAAAAGCGCAGACGTACGCATTTGACGAGCCGCTAATAAATTTAATTTTTCCCTGATTCCCGGCGAACGCGCGTCAAATAAACGTCGAGCCGCTGACGTGCATCAATCACTCGTCGAGTCTCCAGCTATTCTTCTCACAGCCGGTTCTTGCTGAATAATCGAAGTGGAGCACCTAATTGTTAAAAATTTCAAGAGCGACACCCGTTCTATAAATAAGCGAGAAACCGCGCGAGGCCGAGCGCGAGGCACCCCTTAAAAAGTGGACAGTGCCGGGGCGGATAAAGCGTCCCGGCGGACGGGAGCCCCGCCATTATTTCGCTCCGGTGGCACTTTCTCAAAGGCCCGACTTATAACTCGAGCCCGGCGCGCTGTAAAAAATGGAAAGAACCGGGGCTGCGAAGGTCGGGCTGTCTTTAAGAGTCCCTCCATGAAATGTTCATTTGTCAACTTTAATGCTCGGCCAGTCGATGCCTTATTTCTCCTCCCGACCTTTAATTCTCTTATTCCCTCCTCGTACATTTTTCCCCCGAGCCACTGCTGTCCGGATTACAGACGAGTGTTCACGGATCATCTCGTGAAAAAAGGCCACTCCACTTGCTGCTGTTTCATTGCTCCCCCGCCGCCGACGCGGAATCGACTTGTCCCGCGAGTTTCCGCTGCAGTTGCCGCGCTGTTTTTCGAAGCCGACCGTAACTTTTATTGAAAGTTATCGCCGCGACAATGCGAGCGCCGCGAGTACATAATGCGGGGACGGGGGCGAATCTAATAAAGCGCCGTCGCAAGTTTGTCGCGAGATGGAAAGCGTAAGAGAGGATATTTGCTGCCCCGGAGCGACGCGGAACGCATTTACCGTTTGTCAATTCGAGAGTTCTGCGCTAAAACAGCGGGTGGGGGCGACGTCGCGGGAAAATAAATGGAAATGGCAAGCGCGACCGGGGAAACTGTGCAAAGATAACGAGAATTTCGTCGGAGGAATACTGCCCAGGGGATGAACTTCGATGGGAAAAATTGCGCCGTTCATCCTGTTCATTCTCTTTTTCACTTAGTCAAACTTTTAATTTGTTTCTAACGAGAAATTCATTCTTGCACGCAATCAAGTTTAATACAATTTTCGTATAACTAGAGAATTTCCTCAATCTTAGTTTTCATTGCGCAATATAAAGTAAAATAATTAACAAGTCTATCTTATTTCAATCTCGCCCGCATTATTTTTTCCTTCAAAATTGTTTCTACATTGAAAGAAAAGTTTTTTGCGTGATAAATAAAACTAAATTTGAAACGACTGATTCGAATAATTATAAGATCTCATTGGAATCAAATAATAGATTCGAGAGAAAATTGCTCACAGATTCGCGCAAAATTAGCTAATCGAATGGCAAGCTGCACGAGAATGGAAAAGCAATCGCAATCGTTGAAGTATTAATTTACATCGAAGGCGGGAAGCAGGAGAATTGGAGGAAAAAGTGGGCATCGATCGTCCCGCCGTGTTAACGAAAGCGAAAATTAACGCGCGGGAAAAATCTCGCCGCTCGCGCTTCGAAAGACAGCGGGAAACGGAGTTTAATTATTCATAGCCTTAATTGAAGGAAAAGCTCGAGCTTTCGCGTTAACGGCCCGCGGCGGCCCGGCTCGTAAACATAATTGACGCAATAACGAGCGGCTTGAAAAAGGCATTTACGATGTAATTCCCGCGACGTATTTCATCCGGACCAATCTGCCGTCTCTTAAATCAGACTCGGGTGTGCCCGCTCGCCGGGAGGCTACTATTCCTCTGGAATCCGCGTGTCGTTTCATTTGCGAAAGTTAAATTGAATTTCTCGGATAAATCATTGCTTTGCTTCAACGCCACGGTTCATTGCAATTAATAAATTTCGAGAATAGACGCTTTTATGACTTATTTCATTTTAACTGTCGCGCTCGGTACCTCATTAGTGAGATGTTCTTATTGTTAGTATAATCACCGAGGATATTTATTTTAGTAATGTTCGAAATTTCAAGCATAATTAATTGAAAGGTGAAGTGAAAATAATAAGTTGCATAAAACAGTGTAAATGCGTCCTTGTCACGGACGGTAGAATTTCGCGTAAAGCTCCGTTACATCGAGGAAACTTGCGCCATCGGCTACACCGGGACGAAAATTACGTCTCAACGCCAACATTTCCGGCAGCGTTTGCTTTGGCTCAGAAGAGCACCCCGATGACTTTGCACTATTTCACTTGAACACTGATACGACAAGTCAGCGAAATTTCCCTTCAAAAGCGTGTTTCAATATTCAAGGTGATTTATCTTAAAGTGTCGCAAAAAAACATTTACGTTGCAAAAAAAGGTAAAACGAAAGAGAGTGTGAAAAGTTTCTCTGAGATGAATCGGTGTATAAAGGAAGCAAGGGGGAGGAAAAGCCTCGGTCTCTGGTGCACGAGCGTACGTTTACCTGTCAACGTGAGTGTAGCGCACACGGAGAGTTACTATCATTTGCATGCGCTAAACTTTCGCGAACGCGCCCAACACCGTAAAGTTCAGCAGAGGTAATTTTAATTACAAAATGCTTCCTAGTTCCCTCTTTCCTCCGGTTACCTTCTCGCGCACTTGCACGAATTTGTACCCAAGTAATGTGCGTTGCACCTCGCATTTTACACAGTTTTGTGGCCCGAAATCACACTCTATAAGGTTTCTAGAAACAAATAAAAACTTCACTTTTTCTTTACCTTCTGTAAAAAAAGGAATTTGATGGTTTAATTTTTACAAATAGTACTGATACATCAACATTTATTAGCGCTTTTTTCAAAAGTCTTCCGCCAATGCTATCTTGAACAATGATTTTTTTTATAGTTCTGACCGCGGTAATTTATCGAAACAAACTTTAAGTACATTGCTTCGGTGCTTCCAACTGTCTGCAAAAGAAAATCCCGAGAATTTTTCAAAGAAGCTTTTTCCCCATAAAGAATGAGGAAGTCTTAAATGAAATGCACTTCCTCCTTTTACTTCAGCCGCTGCAGTAAAACGAAGCGAGAGTGCAGATGCGGGCGTATCGGAGCACCTGTACAAGTTAACATTGAACTTTTACAGCGAGCAAGACGGCCTCCGAAATTAAAAGAGCAGACGCAAACGGAACGGGGGCGGCGCGCCGGGGGTGGAAATAAATTTTAATTTTCCGCCTGGGAGGCTAAATTATGTGCGCGGTTTTGCACCTGAAACTCGCTGCTTACTCGGCGTCGCCGCGGGGTGGAAAAAAAGCCGCGCGTTTACCGAGCGCGAGTACAGCGGCGAGCGAACTTTCGGTGCGCCAACTAGGTATACGACGTTTACCGAGTCGGGCGGACTTTTTCCCTCTCCGCAGGCGCGGCTAACGCGATAGCCGAGTCGTTTAAGCAACTTGTTTGCGGACACGGCGAAATTTTATCTTTTTGTGTTGGCAAGTATCAAGTCGACGATTGCAAGCTGCAGTACAAACAGTCTAAACGACTTTAACATTCGTTGCGTTTATTTTGCGCACTACGAATTGTTCAGAATTCAGGCGCGTGAAAGTACCGCTTTAAAGTTTGTTACTTTCATTTAAATACGTAGTTATGTTTCACGTGAGTTTAGAATGAAATTATGAAAAAATTCACCTTTTAAGCGCTACTTTTTTCGTTTTTTTAGATGCAGTGTAATAATTGAGCTCAGTGACGATGAAATTTAGGCCACTTTGTACCAAGCACTTGTTTGTCGGCCACAGGAGTCGCGATCATAAATCTGTCGCTTGCACATTCTTACAGCAGTCCTAGAGAAAAACAATAGAGTCGCCATTCATCATAATGTAATCGTCGAGGTCGCGTGTTTTTTTTTCGCAAACGCATCGTGGTTACTATACTATCTCACTTTTTTGTTTCTCACCTACCTCTGGCTACTTCGCAAAACTTTGCTTACTCCCTCGTAAATTTTCTCCACTTTGCTCGATGGAAGTGGGATTTATTATCAGAAAATCCCCCGCGATTTTGGCCCTTCGAGAATTTGTCTTTTTTTTCTGACTTTATACATATAAAAGTCGCTCGAGAAAGTTAAATGTTTTCGAGCGACCGAGCTACTTAAAAAGTTAAGGATGTCGTTTTTAACGGCATGTTTATCGGGCCGAGAAAAGAAAACCGTGATACTTCAGTTTTTTAAGTCCCCGACGCTTTTCGCCGACTTAAGAAAAGAGGATAGAACTTGCAGCGGATTTACTTGAAACGTCAACTTTTTGTTCATTTTTTCATTAAAAAATGGCAGGGCGATTTTTCCTGCAAAAAAGTATGTCTCACCCTCTTATGGAATTGGCAATTTTTCGGCAGGATAAGGTATCTTTTGAATCCTATAACCCTGAAGATAAAAAAGGGTGCCGGCGTAGTGTTTCTCGGTCGTACATCAAAAAGCAAATAAATCGCGTGTATTTTCGAATGAAATCCAAGCTCTAAACTAATCGCCCACACGTAGCCGAGTGACGCTCAATTTTTCTACCGGCAGGGCGCAAACTTTTTTTCGAGGCTAGATTTGCGCTTCTTTTACCTCGCTTTGCATTCATGTTTTATTTAGACTGTTTATCGAGGCGTAGATTTATTTTGGTCAAAAAGCTGAACTAGAATAGTTTACTATGGCACCGCGCCGTTTGAAACTCGAAGTAACGAACAATCTGAGTTAGTAAGTGAAATCGAGCGAGCTTGATTTAATCAAGTTTCAATTTTTAAATGGTATGTACGTTAAATTTCAATCAAGCGTTAATCATTGCCTAGTGTTTACCCGTGAAAAGTTTCAATGTTTCACGTACGGTTAAATCAACAGCAAAAAATTAAACATTCCGGTATTCGTAATGTTGATTCTAACGTTAATCAAACCTCTGATCAAGCTTACGAAATGTATGCAAAAAATAAACACTTTCGTAATCACACAAATAGTTGCTTGGTTAAAAATCTAACGTATTGAACATTCACAAAATTCAGTTCCAAAAATTAAAAGTACAAAAAGTAAAAGTTTACGTTTCCAGGGGATAATTAATGAAAACAAGTAATCTAAAAAGAAATTGTAGAGAATAAAGATTAGCGGATGAGAGAGATAAGAGATTATTGTAGAAGGGAAAATGAGCGTAATTGAATATGGGGTAACCGCAAGGCGACGCGCGCCCCGGGCTAATTGCGAAATCCAAAGAGACGTTCAGCGAGAAGACTTTAATCACATACCGCGATGTTCAATCGGCAATTAGCCACATAACGAGGCGCCCGCGCCGCCTAATTAGCGCGGCCAACTTCTTCGAGGGCTAAATTAAGAAGACCTTGTCGGCCCCGCTGTTAGCGAAGGCTCCGGGCTCCTGACGTTATTGTTTTATGGACATCGAGCCCTCCTTCTCCCTCCTCCGGTATCGTTAGCGAATTATCCACGCTCGAAAAGTTTAATTGAAGGCGTCCGCGTTGGGGAAAGGGGGAGCGAAGTTACGACGAAGAAAAGGATGAGCTGCAGGGCCGATTGCCTAGCTGGAATCTTCGAGATGTTAACACAATTGTGTTTGGAATGGAATAGACTAATTTCTGTTTCTAGATTTTTTAGTCAACAAATAAATATAATAGCATGCTATGAGGCAGTTATTTTTAAAGAAGTAGTTTCAAAGATAAATAATTAGTTATTTATATTTAATTGAAATTGTTAAGTTTCGGAGATTGATAAATACCTTGAAGTGTGCGAATGCGTTTGCCGAAATTGAATATATCCTCGCGAAAAGTCAAATGAAAATCATTGTCGAATTAACAAACAATCTTTACATTTTTTTTAAGAAAATACTTTTCAATTAGAAACGTCAGACCTTATCTCGCAATTACGCAAATCTCGCAATTAAGTTAATTCGGAAAACAAACAATTTTGAACTCGGTCAAGCGCAAATCCGTCGGAGGTGAAAACTCCCGTCAATGGGGGGAAGAATCAGGGGCGAGAAAGGCAAGAGTCCTCCCATCCCAGGCTCTCCTCGAAATTTTCATCCGGCGCGCGGCTTCCCGTTTCACCTGCACTCGAGAGCGGCCGGGCGATTGTTAATTCAACTAAGAACTTCTTGAGTGCATTCGAGTGGCTCTCGGGTCGAAGTTGCCGCGACAGATGCAGTCGAGCTACTACAATGTATACGTGCGCCACACGCCGTCGCCGACGCCGAGCATCGACGCAAATAATAAGGTTTTCCCGGGTAGAAATTTTTTCCGCCTACGGTCTCGAGGGTGAAATTAGGTCTGGCTTTTTTCTACTCGAATGGAAAGGCCGTCGTGACCGGCGGAGATCAAGCGAGCCGTCACTGACAGACCGATAAGTACCGGCATTCATTAGGGGAGGATTAGCTATGAAAAATCGCGAATACTACTTTGCTCGCTTGATTAACGCCGATAGTTCTATAATCGCATTATGAGTCTGTCATCAGTCATATCCTCTCGAATGTATGCATTGTTTACGTAAACAAATGGATTAATTTTCAAACAAAGAGGAAAAAGAATAACTCGTATTTTTCTTAACTATACTATAAACATTATTTAAACATTTCGTGAAATTTATTGAGTACAATTTTTAAAAGAATTTTTATTCAAAAAAAATGATTTTACTCTTATTTAATAGTAAATCAGCAGAACACTCGTGCTTTCTCTTTTTTACCGAGCAGAGTTAATTGCATCGCTAATGAATTGCATTGAACCTCTGACAGGTCAGTGGGCATTTTTCAGACGGGCTTAGATTATTGATTTAATTACCAGCCACTCATCACTTTGCGGCAGAATATTTTTCACGAACATTCAAGTTCGGACACTTCATTGGCGTTCGGTCACCCACCAATGCCCAAAGTAAAAGCATATTCCTCTAAAAATTCGATAACTCCGAAACTTCAGTATTTACTTTTCGATTACCACCGAGCCGAATGTTATTTAATAACCTAAATAAAAGGCATGAATGGCCTTTTATTCGGAGAGAAAAATCCAGGGCGAATAATTAAAACCGACAGCTCGCTCGTAAGAAAAGACAAGTAAAAATCGATAGGGTCGGCTCTTCTATTCACCGGCTAAGACAAGCCGGAGGAGCCTTTGCTCGGCAGGAGTGGAGCTGACCGGCGAATCTAATTACGAGACCCCGTTGTTCGCTCGTATTCAAAGGGTCGCGCTTGAGTGCCTCCGTGAATTCCGCCGGGGTGCTTCAGCCGAGCAGCGAGCCAATCGGCCGCGAGCGCGCGAATTATCGCTCGAGCACTCGAGCAGTCGCCGCTCGATACCGTCTCCAAATCCGTCTCGAGGGTGTACGATCGTCGTCGCTATTAATTAAACGGCTGTCCGGGAAAAGTAAGAGTTTGTTAAAAATGACAGAGTACCTATGGGTTTTTATTAGACAAATCCCCGTTGATGGATTGTTCCGGTAATCCTTCGTGCAATGTGACTTTGATGGCGCACACTCGTGGATATTGCCAGTGGAAAATAACGCAGTGCTGTGCTTTTAGTGAAAATATTTTATTAATTTCCTTTTCCGGGGATTCGGGATCAAGGACGGTCTCTTTAAAAATATTGCCTTTTGCGACTGTCGGCCGCGAATTGTGAAACTATTTGTCTCAATCTTCTGGTTGTGTTTCCGGGACAGCGATATTTCAAATTTTCGACACACAGTGTGAATTTGCTTTTCAAATCATCCCCGCTATAAATCTCTTGTTTTTTTTTTTATTTCCCACGAGTTACGCAGATGACGTGCTCCATATATTTTTACATTTTTTTCAAACCTTTGAAGGGAGAGTGAAAATAAAAGAAGCTTGGTAATTGCGTCAACCGACAGGTAATCGTTAAGGCTTATTACGACAATGTGGTTTTTTTTATACTCCTCTCAAGGAAGTTGAATTATCGATTATGGAAAATTAAAGCCCTGCGTGTATTTAAATTAAAGCTGTATAAATTTGATTTGTAAAATGGGATCGTTCCATATTCTTGGTATTATGCATTATCACGAAAATTACTGATCAATCGTGCAAGTATTAATTAAATGGGATCAATTATCGTTTGCAAGCCAGCTTACATTTATTACAAAAATTAATCGTTGCCTGTTAAAGAAAGATTTTCATTATCATTGAAAAAACTTAAAATCTAAAATCATAAATCACAATTAAACATGTAATAAACTTGAACTAAAACTCATTTTTGTAATAAAAGGGGACGTGTAATCAAGTCCAAAAACTTCAATACCCGGCGCGTTGCGCGCAGGGATCGCAATATCACAGGGGATCCCGCAAGAAAAGTCAAAAGAAACGCGGGGGCAAACGGTCGGGAAAGGGTCGGTCGGCCGATGTGTACATCAGCCGAGGTTCGGCGGTTGAGGTTGGCGGCGGCGGGCGCGGGGATACAAGCTGTCAATCTCGGCCTGAGGTCAAGCTCCAATTAAATCCCGGCCCGCGCGCCTAAGCCCGCGCAAATCCCCACGTGCGCGCGCAATCGAATTTAATTGGCGATTAAAGGGTTCGCCAGCAATTTGCTGCGATGCTCGCTCGGCGCGGCCGCAACAGGCGACGATGCCTCCTCCAAGGACAGCAAGGGAGCACCCCACCGGGTAAACGCGAGACTCTCTTCCTCCCCCCGAGCTCTCGAGTGTATCGCGCGCGCGCGCGCGCCGCTCCTGGAGTTTCCTACACTCCGGGCTCGCGCGCCACCGAGAAACTCTATATAACCGCCGCGCTCTTGACGGGCACGCCGAGCTTAATTGCGGATCCGTTTCCCGACTCCGACGCCGGCGTATACCTCCCTTACACCGCGAATTTTTCATTCTCGTGCCCCGCTTCGCTGTCGGCGCTGCGGAGAGAATGCGCGTGTGCTATACAAGTTCAATTTGTAAGTTCAAATATTCACGTGCTTTTATGTACTTTTGAATTTTTACTCTATTCTTCGACGCGAGTTTTTCATTTGGACGAGCCATTAATTCTTTATTTATAGTAATATACTCATTGCGTGAACACTGCGAGAAGCGGCATAATGAGTTTTGTTCACAAAGTAGCGGAAATAGATTTTTCGAATTTTTCCTCTCTGTAAACCTTTTTAACAAAGGATACGCGGTCGTTCCGTGAAATATAGATATCTGGGATATTTTTTTTTCAAACAAGCTGTGCCTCGGGCCTCGACGACACGATGAAACAATGGTACCTCTATTGCACGGAATAATCCGAGAAAAGCGAGGACGGCGCGGCTGGGGGGCAGCAGCTGGTCCGGTCCTTTAAGTATGTGCCAGAATTTTTTGTCGATAATACAGTTGTTACGGAAAAATATGTGATTCCCCCTTTTTTCTCTTAATCTTAATCAAGGCTAACGCTAACACATTTCTTAGAAAATATCAGTTAATTATCGAGATCAAAGAATTACTATCAAATCCACATATAAAAAGTAAGTAATTCATTCGGAAAAAGTTTCGTCCGCTGTACAAGAAAGGAAAGTTCGTAATGAAAAGTAAGCGTGATCTACTATATGAGCTCCATAACGATAAACACGTCAGGAGTTGGAGTGATACGGTTGCGTTCAGCCCGAAACTTCCCGGACTCAACATCTCACGAAAATTACAATGCGGATAGCCCCTCATTGTTTACCAAGTCCCCGAGCCATGAATCGATAGTCGCGATCGTGGGCGCACACAAAAAAAAGCCATGAGAAACTTTCCCCTTTTACCAGCGCGGACTGACCATTCATTAGGGCGTCCACCGAAACGCAACCCAACCCAGCGCCAAACACCGCCTTTTACCAAAAAAATACGGGATATCGCATGTCCGCGCAATTGCTTTTACCCTCTGTATAATTTCTCCCACCTTCTCTGCTATTCGGGCATCGTTCTTTTCGATCCTTTTCTCTTGGTTATACATCGACTTCACTGATACGGATCGAATAAAATTTTTCTTATTTTTCATTATTATCGGCGGCTTTAAAATCGCGCTTCGTTTTTATATTATCCGCCGAGCCGGTGGTAACGTATTCATGAGCTGCTTTCCGCGGGATTTTCATTCGCATTTCGTCGTCGGCGTCGCGGGCTTCGGGTGGGCGGCTGTTAGTATTCACATCGTCTCGCGATAAATTTTTTGCACGCCCCGAGGTAAGAGAGACTGAGAGGCGCCGGGGACAAAGTTGATTTTAACGAGTTGCGCAGCAGCGACTACGTGATTTCGTGTGCCCGCTATATTTACGCTTTTTTCTCCGAATAGCTTTCTACAAAATTGAAGCAAGCGCGAAGGGTTCGATAATAAACAGGCGATTCGCATTCATCGCGTAATGCAGAAATGTTCATTTTTCCGGCATATATTTGAAACTGGAAATATGAGAGCGGAGAAGATCAAGATTTTGAGTGTCTATAGGATTCGAAGTTAATTCTTCGCTTGGTAAAACAACTACCTGCCGCGATATTGAGTTGGAATCAGTTTCTTCCGCAGAAAAGTCAATTTCGAAACTAAATTTTTTCCTATCATCGACCTTGAATGAACGTTCATTCCAGTTCAGAAATTATTCGTTCGAATGGAAAATTTTTTTGAATGAGAAAAATCGGTTCACTTCTCAGGTCACTTTATATATAGTCCAAAGTATTCAATCTGAATTATAATCGTTCACTCCGCAATTGCATTCTTGATGATAAAACTTTTTCTTGTTAACATCGCGGTATAAATTCCTTTTAAATATTTCATAGTTGATGCCAATTGTGTACCTATAAAGAACTACGAATGACCTTTAAGATATAAAAAACGTAAAAAAACGTAAGAAATAAGCGGTAAATTTAAAAATAAAGACAGCCAGCGCGAACTTGGCTGGAGTTTATTTGCCGAGGGAGCACGCAGCCTCGATGCGGTTTACCGTCGCGTCCCGCCGGCGCGACAGCCTCGCACTGCGTGAATCGTCCCTGCATGCATGCGCACACGCTCGCGAAAAATTTTTATCGCGCGCCACGGCCTTTCCGTTCAATCGACCGAAATAACCGCCCTTTTCCGTCCCTTTCATTTCGCACGAGCGCGCGGCCGCTGCAATCGATACACAAGCCGATATATTATGGGACGAGCGCTAGCCGCTGGCCACCCCGTACAATGGCAAAAGTGAGCCGCGCTTACTTTCAGTCCCGATCCCATTACGAGGCCGGCTACGCGTTTTTTTTTTCAACGCGTAACGCGGTCCTTGTGATCATTGCTTTTGTTCGCATATCTTTTCAACGACGCGCCCTAAAAATGTGCACAAACGCGGTTCGGTGGAACAAAAGGGAGGATCAACGGAGCTTCGCACGGCGAGTTGGATATCGAATTGGCCGTTTCGAGGCAATATCACGATTCGTTTTTAAATTACGAGTGCTTGTCGCATGGATTTTAAGAGCCGAAAGCGCGCAATGCTATTAAAACAATTTATTAAACGTTAAAATGAAATAATGAAAAAATCGAATTCTGATGGGAAGTGAACAGCCATCCATTACCGAGCGCAAAGCATCAATTGCTAATGCAAAATGAATCGACAAGATTGCCGCCGTAAAAGCGCAGTAATAAAAAGAGAAATGAATTTTAAAAAATTGAAAAATCGATCCGCAGCGCTTAATACCGCGTAAGGTCCAGGGTACGCGGCGCCGCAGTAGTAATAGCCGGATTGGGTCAGCCGCGCCGCTCGCGCTGCAGAGCAACAATGGGGAATTGATTTCATCGCCGGCGACAAGCCTCTTATAACAGTGTCAGTGCGAGTACACGCGTCAATAGCCCGGCGATTGTGAGCGCCGGGCTGCCAAGTCGGGGAATCTCGTTATGGTGACGTGACGGGGCCGGGCCAGTCGCGCGATTGCGCTCGCCGGCCGCCCTGTGCACCCCGTCGGGTTCCGTCGAATTTCACGGGCCTCATTAAAATTGAAACGGAATATCGCCCGGACACTCGAGCGGCTGCTATGTAGCAGAATCGCGCCCGTCGAAAGACAGATCAATCGGGAATTCTGCCCGCTGCGTGGTTTCACTGGGGTGGATTTCGCCAATTCTGATTTTGCCGGAGCACTGGAACGTTGTAAGGGGATTTCAGATTTTTGAGTTTTTTTTATTAAAAAAAAAATTCCCTTTTCACGTGAAAATTTGCTTTCTGTGGCTAACTGGGATTTTGGTCTTTTCTAAAATAATTTCTGTGGGATAGCCGTTTCATCATAAATGATGTAAAGCCTGCCGTCGTAAATAGGCGAGGTAGTATTCAGCAGCAATTATTACACTCTGCAGTTTAGTGTAATAAATAATAGTCTAATCTGATCAATTCCAAATTAATATAGTTTGAACGTAAATTTGTAATAGAATACAGTAATAAACTCATTGATTTAGCGGCGTTTTTATTAAAAGTGATTTATTTTTAGTATTCGAATAATAGAATTCATAAATACAAGAGTGCATTTGACAGTTAACTAAGCTTTCTGAAAAAGTATTATTTAATAAAATAAAATATTAAATGGATATGTCTGTTTTTATGTGTATCAGTGACGTGACTTTTGTTTATAACGTATTTAAAATTGAATACCAGAGCTTTCGTGAGATTATAGATATTATTCTTTAAAAAATATATTTTTTCCGATTTTTAGAATGAATAAAATGACACATCGATATATAATTTCAACTCAAATTATTATTATTTTGTTAATGATAAAATCAAAAGAAAATGTTAAAAGCGCGTTAAGCAGTCTGCACTCCTCACTTATGCGGAATCATTAAAATTTTAACACAAATTTATCTTTGAATTCAATTCCAAGAGATTAGTAAGTTTTTGACTACAATGTCGTGTGCATAGGTGAATTTTAACTAACGTCATTTGTGGTACAATAATTCCTCATAAAATCCAATTGTCAAATTCATGCGGATCGAATTACCGCTCATCAATGTAGAAAACACCGAAAGAAATTGAAAGATAACAATAACAGCGCGACTCATCGCGATGCAACGATTATCGAAAAACTATAAACGTCATGCATGAGAGATGCGTGGATTTGAATAAACCCGGCGTTTGCGCTGCGTCGAACATCATTTACCCGGCGGACGAGAGTCGAAAAATAAACGACGCCAATAGAGGGGCGTCCGATCGATCCCGCCAGGGGAAAATCAGCGCGGCGCTCGGACTCGCGTATTCGCCGCTCTACCCCGTCGATTTCGAGGAGCGCCGCACGCCCCGCGTCCGACCGCAGCGGGACCCGAACCACTGACGCGAGGTCCTGGCCGCGGCGACCGCTTACATCGGCAGCTTGCGAGGCCGGCCTGTTTGCCGAATCGATCTCTCGCCTTATTTCGACGTTTCCTCCCCGAAAGAAAAGGTGGGATTTTCATGCGGGGTCACGTAGCCCCGCCGACAATCCGCCCGTGCGGACTCGCAGACGAGCGCGCGCACAAACAAACGGTCAATTCGGCCCAATTTGCCCGATTGATTTAGGGGTGAGGTGCGCGCTCGCGCTCTACTTTATACGGGGATAAACGAATTATGCGACGGGGGCGGGGGGCCGGGAGATTCGATTTTTTTTTGAACGCGCGATTTGCGACATCAAGTACGAGCGGTCACTCAGCGGCGGGAAGCGATTGCTGCGCAATTGGAAATAAAAGCGCGTCTCGAATATTTAATTCCGATGGGAATTAGTGCGACGCGCGAGCGCGACTTTTGTTCCCGTATATAGTCATATTAATATTGCAGATTATAATTTTCTATACTGGATGCGACTTTATCTGGTATTAACTGTTAATTGAATGTACGTTATATATATATATTTTTAAAATGATTAAGTTTTCGCCGCTTCGGGTGATGAAATGGGCTTTTTCGTCGAATTAAATTTTGCTTTATTAATATTTTGCCGAGTGTGAATATCGAAATTCTAAGCTCACTTGCATTTGGCTTTCGTGAGGGACATTTTTAAATCACACCGCGGAGATTGCTTAATATAAGAACCTTTTTAAATCAGTAAAATAAAGCACCGTTACTTAGAATGCTAATTTAACAACGAGATTTTTTATACTCTCATTTCACTGGAATAAATTATATTCTACGAGCATTACTCTTCTCGCAGCAGCGAAATTCTGTTTTTATCAGTTTTCCCACATCCCCGCATTCACCCTTTTTCCTCACTGAGAATCCCTTTCGTATTTTATTTTTGTGATTTCAAACCCGAGTGGAAGGTAAAAATGTTATTAATAAATTAATACTTAATTCAAAATTGCAGAAACTATGTAGCTGGATTTTTTCTTAAAAATATTTTTATTAAATTATTTAATAAAAAAATGGAGAATTTATTATTATAAGAATAAAAAATAACCGTGAAAAAGACGTTTAGATAACGTTGTAATTTCGTATAATTCAAAAGAGTGAATTTAAAAAAACTTGCTAACGTCAACTTTACGTTCCCTGGAGTCTTCTTTGAGTTAACGCAATGCTTTAGGGCACGTTAAAGAGCGGTGTAATTTCTCTTTTATAACAATGCAAACTTTACATCTGAATTAGTTGCAAGTTTATTAAAAAAAGTTTTTTTGTGCAATGTAAAACTTTGAAAAGTAACTAAGGTATAATTAAATATTGTCGAAGTGAAACTGTGGACCTTGCGACGCCTCAGTGTCTTTAATAACAAATTGGCTCTAACAGCGTTGGTTGAATTTCGCCCTAAAGTCAATTGCGCGTCCGAGATGTCGCAACCGCAATAATAATCCGTGGGTTGCGGCTTCCTCCCCGCCTCCTTGACTCGACCAAGAATCCGGCGCTACATCGACGATCGATTTTATCCGTCGACGCTATTTTTAGGTGCGCTATCGCAGACGTTAACGGTACCCCAGGCATCTCCCTTGACCCCCTCCCCCTCATAATTAAAATTCACGGCAACGGACAGACACGTATGCACCGCGTAGCATCCCTATCGGAAACGAATAAACTACTCCCGGGAGTTTAATTAAAATCCACGCAGAAAAAAAAGAATTTTCGCCGGTCCCGGAAAAGGGGAGACTCCGTAACGCCCCACTTTTAATATAAGCGAGTAACTCGCGAACTCGAAAAAGCCCGTGTTTATCCGACAAACATGGACCCCGCGCGCCCCCCGGGGGCGGGCTTGTCGGGCGCGCGTTCAATAGGTCTCATTATGGAAATTGATTCGGAAAGTTCGAGCTGTCGCTCGAAAGAATCCCGCGCGCAAGTGCCCACCCCGCCCCGGCGGATTAACCGCGAATTAAATGCGCGCGCTTACAGGGGGTACACGGGGCGCAAACTCCGGCCCATTGAAAACTGATCGGATGCGCCGGCGATGCTCTCCACTCGCGGCGCACGATATGAAATTCTGAAATTGAATCCATTTGAATTCCCATTGATTTGCGGTGCGCCACGCATCAGCTTCTCGTGCGTCCAGCCAGCCGACGTTATTAAATGCAAGCCGGCCGCTTGGACCCTTCGTCTTTCGCCTTCCTCTTTCGTATTCTTTTCATTGGGAAAATCTTCTCTGCAAGTATGAATAAGTGAAATTCATTCACCTGCATTTATGACTATCTATTTGACTTATCGACTTATCGTGTATGATTATTAAATTTAAATAAGCGAATCTTCACTTATTCTTAAGCGTAATGCATAAATTTCACTTATTCGTATTTTAAATTGGCAGTTTCCAGCTTGTTGATGATTTGTTGCTTTTCTGTAGGTGTCGAATAATTGACGATGTATTGAATCTTGAATAATAAATAAGGGCTCACGCTCGACGCTTGTCATTTTGTGTACTACATTGAACGTTAAATTATTGTATCGTTGCCTTCAAAGGGACTTTGATATTTAAATAAAGTTTCCGTGTTTATCGAATTTCGTTTAAAAATTCTTTTGACACCAATGTGTGAATTTTCTGTAATTTTACACGGTATTTTGCGAATTTTTACAGCTCGTGTAAAGAACGTATGAATATATTTTCAAATTTTTTGAGACTCTGTGGGAGTTGCGCAAATGAAGTGCTGTATTTGTAGTGCGGCTCAGTACGTGCGCAATCAAAATTATAACGCAATCACGGAGAGCTTCGCCGAATATACCATTTTACGTCACGCAACTCGATTTTTTGAGAAATACGCTTTACTATTTGCGGCATCCCTCGAATCGATATCATCTCCAAAAATATCTCCTGACATGAATATCTTCATAATCATATTTGCACGCTATTAAGTTTGAGCTGCGAGTATAACAAAGTTACTGAAAAAGTTACTTTTACCCCGAACCAGAGGAACAAACCTGAGGTAAATTTGATAAAAATTATGAGTACGTGAGGTAGCATTAAAAGCATAGTGTTCAGATAATCATGCAAAAAAATATACCCTAGAAAGCTATAGGACCAATGGCATACTGACCCATACTTAAATGCTTGCCCAAGCTGTGCAGTAACCAATGCAATCTAATCTCTGATCTTTCCAGTGCACACATCCAAACGTGCGGTGGTTAACGTAATGGAAAACGGGGAAAGCATTTTTTCTGGGAAACAAAAGACATTTCGAAAAATCTCAAGATTTTGTGCTTGATTCAAGCTTTAGGGTAGTTTGTCATCTAGCGAAAAAACATCGACCCCCTTCTTCAGCACCTTTAAAATAGGACACGTAGCTGAATATTCTAGGGTTAAATATTTTTAAGTTGTTCGCCTCCTGTACTCGTAGAGGACAGGATATTATAAGTGTACTCTCATTTTTTATTTAAGATAAAAACCAAAGCAGATGCTCTTCATCATTAACTTATTTTTAGAACGCCATTAAATTATAAAAAATTCGCATCGCACGGAAATTAATTAAAAAAAAACTTTTTTTTTTAATGAACACTACTTTTTTATAGCAGAAAGATATTTGCTTAATATCGCTCTTCAAAGTCACATAAAAAAATATACCCCAGCCAAATCGCAGATCTAAAACTTGAATTCGTCTCCGCTTCTATTCCGCGCGGTGCTTTCATGCAAATTGCGCCGGCGAGCAGGTGAATGAAGCGCGGTAAACAAACGAAAAGAGCCGAGATGAAGAAAAAAAAAAGAAGAGAGAGGCTCGCTGGGAAGAAAGTCCGGAGTGGCGTTTACTCGATTACCGCGTGGTACACCTCGTCGACGGGTAGCCGCGCCTCGAGCATCTATTTTTAACGCGGCTACTCGATAGAAATAATAAAGACGCCGGTAGGTCATGTCGCTTTCATACACGCGCGCGCGCGCGAGCGAGCGGACGGCCGAGCGGCCGGGAAGGGATATATTCTCGACAAGGCCGATAATGTAGGCTTGAAGCTTGAATTCACTTCGCTGCACACCTCCTCTCGCTCGCACCCACGGCCGGGGGCTTAAATTGCATAACGTCTCAAACGCACTCGCGGTTATCAATGCGAATGAGCGGATTATTCCGCCGCTCCCATTGTAACGGCCTTTACAAATGGACCGCGGAAATTGTCCCTGTGTTCTTTCTCTTTTCCTCGGCCGGGAGGGAAACGTACGATTGCTCCTGACGTTGACGTTTATTTCGAACACTAATACGTCCTTTTTTTGTTATGTAAATCGAAGGAGTTTCATTTCAAGGGCTACCATTGCGCGAAATTGATTTGCTTTTTACGAAGGCGAGACGAAAACTGCTTTTTTCTACGTAAGGGGAAAATGTGAATTAACGATTTATATTTATCCATTGATTTTTTTTATGTTTACTAGAGAGGGTCTCTCTTCCGGCCTGCCGATGTAAGTCATGTAATTAACGACTAATGGGGAATCAACTGCTGCGTATAGCTCTTTTTCTATCATCGATAAAAATAAATACGTCAGTTTGATAGATGCATTTTTATTAATTTCTATGTTTACTTTTTCGATGAAGGCGTCTATTTATTAAATTAATATTCACAGTGAAGCCTCTCGCAAATTACAGAAGCGTGAAAAATAATAAAATCAAAGTTAAGTTTTCGCTGCAACAAAATTTATAATTAGCACTAATTCGCTATGTAAAGTTTCATAATTTTCTACTAAATCCATTTTCTCCTATCCGCGTGACCTTTAGCAGTGGATAAATAAAAATTTATCTGAAAAAATGTTCCACCTCACCGTCCCGGTAATTATCCAAGCAACCGATTTTAATTGTATACGAGATAACCGATTTAAATGACATAATCGTTTCAGGATGAATAAAGATAAAGGGCGACGGCGAGAGTAAAGCTTACTTACCTACGAAAGAATGCTGCGGGCCTTCGACGTTGGATCGAGTCCGCCTCCCAAGTTTTACATCTTCCAACGGTAATGAGAGTCACAAACTTTTTCTGTTTCTAACTTTTAATTTCGGAATCATACTACTGTTCACCTCCTTCAGTCCAATCTCGCACTAAAGTTTCACTTCCTGGACTCCTCCCTCTTCTCTGCCGTGCTTGATTACCTTCGATTCTCGTGCTGCCTTGATCGAACGATAGCAGATAAATTAGTTTCAATGAATCATCAAACGCATTTTATGGCCAAACAAAAAGTCATGCAACAGTGCTCGTTACTGCGGGATCGATATGTTTATTCGGATATGCCAAGTAAATCATCGCAATTCCAGCGACTAGTTTCATCAGCTCGTCCAAGTTTTGAGTACCTCGGCAAGTTTTCCCTGCGCGGGAAGTAAAAGCAATTAATAAAACGAAACACATATTGCGCACAAAGTGGAAATCGCCAAGTTTTTCAAGTGTCGTAAAGAGGAAAGCGCAGCGGGGGTCGATTGCGAGAATAGCGAAAACCATTTTCAGCTTTTGTTTGAGGCTGGAAGTTTGTTTGAGAAAAGAAGGGATTTTTTTTTTAAATAAAACATTCGCCTGGGACGGAATTATCTTGAGGGATTCGCGCGCTTGTATCAGGTTCTCGAGTTGGAGCGAGCGTATATCAGGCACACAACAAGCGTGATTATCTCCGCCGAGCAGCCGCGATGGATTCAAAAGCGCGAGAGCGCATTTCGATCCTTGTGTTGCCTCTTTGCGGGGATCTCAAACGCTCGGAAACGCAAAGCTCCGGGACTCTGTAGTGCATGCGCCAGCAGGCTAGACGCTTTCGGAAAAATTGCTGCGCTGGCTTTACTCCGATTTCGTCATATTTTTATCTTTTTGCTGGTTCTACATGAATTCAAGCTAGATGTGAATTGAACAAAACGCGTTTGGAAATATTTAGTAAATTTAGTGTGGGGAAAAAATTTAATTTTTTATCCAGCAATATAAAATTTGTGTTTAATAAAAAAAGTTTGTTCAATTACACCGTCGGAAAATACGAATCCTTGGTTCTATTTTAAGAAAAGTAGAAAAATTCAACTTTTATCTTAAAATTCCGCCTCAAGCCCAGCCACGACTATCTTAATTAAATTGTTCGAATTCCGGAGGAGCAGAAAGGAGAAGAGGTAGATAATTCTTGCTTCCGAGTGTCTGAACTTCCGGATCTCTAAGCCACGTCGCCAACAGAATCCTTGTTAGAGATCCTTAAACTAAAGTCACTATTACCCTGCTCAAAAAGTACATTTTTTTTCTCCTCCAATCATTTGTTTCGCTTTCCAACTGAAATTTCTCCCACAGAAAAATCCTACAATTTTCCATCTCTCGCTTCTCTCAGCATCGTTTTCATCCGCCGAATTCTCTCCCTCGCTTTTCACGCTCTTTTTCTCTCAAATTCCACGTTCCCTTAAAAGAGAATCACCCCAAAGTTAAAAAAAAAGTCACGATCACGCGAACCCTCGATTTTCATTAGTCAGCGGCGGACAAAAGTGACGTCCTTCGTCTCGGTCTCGCGGGGATTAATTCGAGTGTCTTTTGTCTACCGTGAGTCGTGACGCTGGCGAAGACGCGAGCGCGCCCCAGCCTTACGGGCTTTTTTTTTTTATTCCTCGGGCTGCCGCGCGTCGCTCACAAAAGAGTCGGCGAAACAATGTGAGCCCGCGCGAGCGCCGGCTTTATATCAACTTCGGCCCGCCGGCGGAGGCCCCGGCTCAAGGTTCCGCGGCCCGCCGAAGCGCAGCCCGGAAAACTTCCCTCATCGAGTGCCGCGCGATTTTTGCCTCGCGCCTCGCGTGGAGATTTCAAACTCTCCGTCGCTCCATTGTTTGCTTCCTTTCTTTTTGTTTATACGCGTCAGCTCGAACGTTATTTTTCGCTCGTATTGTATTTAGTTTTCACGGTGGATAAGCGTCCGGATTTTTTTCAAGGCCGTCAGTTTATTGCGCGTTGGTGAATTTGTATTTTACACCCATTAAGTATTAATTAATCAAAAGTATATCTAGAGTTAATTAATTTAATGTCCGGTCCATGCTGTTGTACCTTTGCGAACAATCTGGCTGAAAGCTTGCCCAACTCAATTCGTAACGCAACAAGTGAAGGGGCTGCTGTTCGCCGAAATTTCTCTCGCTCCGCGGTAGAAAATATGTTTTAATTAAGCGAGCGAATCGATTATTTTCGACTGCTCTCGAAATATACAATTGTTCGTATATAGAAGAGCCTCGTAGCTAGCGGCCGATACGCGAGCAGCGTGTAAACAGTCCTCCGGCCAGTTCATTATCATCGCCGGCCAGCTGTTCTACACTTGAATTCGCTAAAAACTGCTAAAACATCCTCTCTCGAATAACCGCATCGACCCACTAAAATTCCAAGCAACTCGACTCACATCATGCAAAACCCAAAAAATGTTCACACAAAAATAAAAAAAAATGAAAGAAAGACGGAACAGAAGTACAATCGGAACAGAAGACGATGAAAAGAATGATAGACTCGAGTGCAATACAACGAGGTACGAACAGACGAAGCGTGAAAGGTAAACCGATGTAATAAAGTGAAGCGGCAGGACAGACACCTGATGCACACGTGACGGTGGCGCGCTGCCCTGCAGGCGGCGGCGGCGGCTTTTTTCCGTCGCGTACGTGGAAGGCGGCCCGCGTGCGCCGGCCCGTACCCGTCCGTATCTACTTGCGCGCGCGCGGCGGTCGGATCGTAACTGAGAGCCGCGACGGCGGCGGTGGCGGCGGCGGGCGGCAGCGCCGGAGCGAGAGAGAGAGATTCCTCTCCGGCGGCGGCGGCTGGTGGAGGGCGCGCGCTCGTGCGTATCCCTTTCGCGCTGCGATTGACCGAGCCGACGCCGCGGCCCGAGCCAATCGCCGGCCGAGCGCCCCGGCCACCCCCTCGCAAGCGTATGCCGTCCGCCACGGGGGTGCAACGCCGAGGCGCGCGATCGCAATCGTCGGATGTTTGCCGCGCTTTACGGCGCTGCGGCGAACGCTCTGTTTTCTTATTTCTCTGTTTTTTTTACGGGGTATCGAAAACGAGGAACGGTTCTTTTATTACTCGCCTTCAACTGCTACGCCACATTTGGCACATGGAGGTATCGGATCTGAGGTGGGGCTTTAGTTCGCATTTTATAATGTGGCGTTTACGGGGCGCTTTGTTTTTTTTTCAATTTTAAAAATGTGCGATTGGTGGCCCCGATAAATATAGTTTCATGAAATGGATATTGGTTGTATACATGATTTCTGAAGGTTTCTTTTCAACTCAAAATTTTAATTAGTCATTTTGTGTCGCGCTGTATGCTATTTTTTTCATTAAAATAGTATTGCAATTGCAATAGAGTATTTTTGTTAATTAATTAGTAGCGATGTATTGAAGCATGTTACTACTGTATAATAAAAAAAACTTATTTTAAAATTTTCTCAAAGTATAAAATTCTCGACTCACCTTATTGCTATCGTAGTACATCGCATTTCGACGTTTCTGCAACGTATATCACTCCGCCAAAAACATGCGTATATTTTACCTCATGTACCTGTACTTACTAAATATAAATATACCAACATGATAAAATATATTAAATTACCAACTACTGCAATTATTATAATTATATTGAAAGAGCTAAAAGTACCGCCTATTACTACGTTCTCTTTCTGTAAAAAGTGATTTTAAAACTAACTGCGAACTGAAATTCTGAACAACCATTATTTTTTCTCTCGCAATTATTTCTTTTCATTGAGTTAATAAATGAAGACACTAGAGCAAGATATTGTAAGCACTGTTCTCTCTTGTCCGCGTGTAAAAAGTGCATTGAGATTTTTCCAAGTGTAAACACAGCATTGTACGCATTTTAAAGTGCATATTAGAAGAAAGTAGGTTGAAGCTGGAGGTATGCCACTGTACTTTTATTAGCCGGTGCAGTTTTTAGAGGAGCGTAATTAAAGCCGTCGCTCAATTTAAATTCGCGAATATTGCCGCTCGAGGAGAGGCTCCCTCTTCGGCCATTTTTCTTCATCTCTCGTAACGACTAATTTTATTTAACTTTCATCAACTCACTAAATTAACTTTATTAAATTGTCCACCGCCGGCTTCTTTCCATAACTCTGTCAAGGTCCCGGGGTGCGAGAGCCGAGTCCCCAACTACGGCACACACTCATCGGGAAAAATCTCCAAAACACAGGCCGGGTCCGAGTGGTCTGGCCGACGGAAGTTATTCGAAGGGGGAGACGAGGCGAGTCGGCCGTGACTGAGGGGTGGACCTCAAGGCGAGAACGCAGTCGAAGTGAGAAATGACGACACAGGGGAGGCCGAAAACGCAAACACGAGGTATCGAGGCCCCGTAACATCGTCTCCCTCTCCCGCTTTATTTATTTATTACTTTGAAAGCTCTCCGATGCGCTCTCGCGCCTTATTGTGATGTACGCGCCGTTTAGGATCGAACCTCGACCTGGACGGCCAGCTCGAGCAATTTCGGTACTATAGGGCGAGCGAGCTGCGGGAGATGAGAAATTGCGCGAAAGCGGATTTTCGCTCGGGGGATTACGATTCTTACGGATGCCCGTCGGGTCACGGAGGTAGACCAAAAAATTCCTCGTAAAACGCGGGGAAGAAAACCGGGCAAATATTTTCCAGCCAGCGTTTACAAAAGGAATGCGGCTGCTTTTTACCTTCGTTCCGTCGGATGTCGCACATAAATACGTTATAACTGGAAGCCGCGGTCAGATAGAACCTGGAAAAATACTATTTGAACCTATTAAAAATAAACTTTCGCTTAGCCTTCGCATTATTCCCCCATTATACATATTTCTCGACAAAATAAATAGTACAACATTTTTTAAAAATTCACCGAGCCTTTTGTTTTATTGCACGAAGCGCTAGATGGTCGCCGAAAAGCGCGAGCCGTTCTCTCCCAAAGAGAGAACAAAGAAAGCTCGCGCTCAAAAAGTTTACGTCCCACCGAGCTTTCCACCTGCCGCCGGCGTAAACGCACACGTGCATATGCATGCGTTCGCGTCTGACCGACCGTTGAAGGAGCGACCGGGAGCAAAGGCGGAATCCGACGATGGCGGGTGGGTGGGTGGTACCTTTTTTTTCGCGCATCGATTTTCCTCGGGGCTATTCACCTCCCCCGCGATCGCCGCCACCTGGGCGCGTGCACAGAGCTACGAGGCATTTTTTGCGCGGCGCCGGGCTTCTCGTATTTTTCGCGCAACGCCGGCAGCGGGCGACTGGCCGCTTTAATTCTGCGTGGGAGCGATCGGCGCTTTCTTTTTTATCCCTCGGCCGTCGCCGTTGTCTGGAAAGTTTTCAATGATTTGCGAGCGCCGTTTTTCTCCGGCACGCCACGAGTTTACAAACGAGACGGCGTGCTTCAGGAGACCGGGGGAAGTAACTCCGAGGAATTCGATTTTACGGTGTCAGGTACTTTTTTTAGCGGGTACAGAAAATCCGGTGATTGCATTTCGCTCGACAAGTGTAGGTGCACAATCCTGGGGGAAACGAGGATACGATATTCGCGAGGATTCGAGGTCCTCTTGAACGAGCAGGATACTTTTTAGAGTAAAAAATGAATCGTACAAAGTTAACGGTGGATTTAATATTCTTCTTCGCCCGCGTACATTCATACTGTAAAGCAACGCGTAATGCACCCGAAAGGAGATTCGCCCGCGCAATATTTGAGCTTGCATTAATTAATGCGCTACCGCTGAAAAGGCGGATGCTCAAAATTGCAATCTCGATGCCCGGCGGCTTTTATTGCGGTCCGCGGCTCAAATATTTGCCGTGCAAACGAAATTTACCCCCTTTACCGGGCGATCGGCGTAACGCACGCGCTCCAACAGCCTCGCGCTGTAACAACGCGCGCATACCAATTAAAGTTCGCGCCGCACGGCGAGAGGCGGCCGATCCCGCACACGTACGCACGGAGCCCCGATGGAAAAGTTGCCGCGCGCACCGGTATAATAACTCAAGCTGATTTACGGTGTTCTTCGCCTCTCCTCGCTGTACCCCTCCCCCCCGCACTTTGTCGCTGCCGACCGGGCTCACACGTGCGTCGCCTCTCGAGAGCAGCCGCGAACTCGCGCTACATGCATAATTCCCGAAGCGGAAGCCGCGCGCGCCTCTTAGCGCCAACGCCCCCCGCTGTTTCTAATATCTAATGCAAAGGGATGGCGATCGAGTGGTTGCCGCTGTTTTCCCTGCAGCCGCGAGGATGGCTTATTCATTGCCGCTGTGCCGCAACTGGGCGCGGAATTGATGGGGTTCAGTGGCTCGCTGACCTCGCCAGTTCTTGTTTTTCCTCGAGGATTCATAAACATGTTGACTGGATTGTTAGCTACCGAAAGGAAGAAAAATATTGGTTTTTATAAATATAGTCATGTTTTAGCGATATTGAAACGTACGGGAATACCATTGGCACGGTAAAAAGAATTCCGCTTTAAAATATTTCGAATAAATTTGAAAAATGTGCTTTTAGTACGCAGGGCAGCAGAAAAAGAACTACTGTTTGATTTCGTTAATAGACGCTTGACCTCAAACATCTCCTCAAAACGCATAGATTTTCGTTTAAACGAAGCGCGCAGCGGAGCGAGCAAACGAGCGGCAAAAATGTGTGGCATTGTACGGAGGCACGCAGGCACGTAGACCACGTACTAATTGCGAATTTAGCCAGTTATACTCGGTCTCTCCGTCGTACCTGCGAGCCGGCATTCCTTTTATGGCTCGCGTACTCCTGCCGGATTACTAGGTGCTCGACGTAGCGCCATTAAGGACGAGTCACATCGTACGACTGGTCGCTCTACTCGGCGACTCTCCTTTGCGCCGGTGGAGGGGATGGAATTACGTCGTTTCCGCCACTTCATTATGGGCTGGCTCGCTGTTGCAGCGAATCTCTCCCGATGTCGTATATACAGTCGAACGGAATCGGGGAGCGGGGCGTGCGGTTCCTGCTTCGATGGCTCCGCTGTAATTGCCCCGGCGGATTCGGTGACTTTGTATCGCTCGAATATTTGCCCACTCGAGTCTCGCAGAAATGGAATTACTCTCGCGGACCCTCCCGCTCCCTACTTTTTTTCCCCCTTTTGCCGTCTGTTTGTTTTTTAGCCGAGATACGAGAGCCCCTTTAGATTTCAGCGCGGCTTTAAATAAATCAAGCCTTCTAAGTGGAGAGCAGAATTTCGAAAGTCTATATCTACGAGTTGCTTCATTAAGAATGCAAATAGAGTAGAAATGGAATTTCCGCGGTGGCGTACTACCTATATACGGCCGATTTAAGCTCCGAAATTAAATGAACCTTTCAATTATTCTAATTACGAAAAAATTTCGTGCACCCCTGCCAGCTCGAGGAAGCTGGAAAATTGCGGCTTCGCTCGTTGCGCGGGGAAAAAAATCGTAAAAAGAATAAGGCATCGGGGAAACATCAAAAGCGCAGCTCGTCGAAGATCGCGACGTTCGAGTCGGGCAAGTTCGCGGAGGAAAAGCCCGGGGATTCCCGATTCACCTAGACGGGATTTCGTTAACGAAGCTCCTTGATCCTCGGCTCTGAGGTTCCGGCGGGCTCGCTGGAGTGGCGCGTGAGGGGCACTAATGCCGAGGGGACGATCCCCACGAGGGCCCGGCTCCCGCGCCTTTTTCACCCCCGCGGCCTTCTCCCCCTCGTCGGCCGGTTTTACATACGCGACGCAGCTCGATACTGCGACGCCACATTTTCCCCAAGGTCGCCGAGACTTTGACTTCTGACTTTACTTTCGCATGCGACGCCTCCGATCGGTAAACACACTCTTTGCCGAAGAAAAACTCTGCTCAGCTTATTCCTATCAATCTGACGGCCTGGCATTTCTGATTATCCAATATATTTCCGTGGCGCCTTGTAAGCTAATGCGTTCTGTAATTTATTATTCACGTTCCTTATTGATTTATTAAAAATTATATGCATTTAAAGAAAATATACATATTAAAGACAGTAGATATATTAATTTAAAAGAAATGCAATTTTGTAAGTATTTTCTTGTATCACAACAAACAAAATGATTATCTTTGTTTTGACGCTGTTGGACATTTGCCATATCGCGTATAAGATATACTGATGGAGTGCCGGGCATGTCCTCTCAGACCTCGTCGAATAGCACGGGGAGTTCATCAGCCTCCTTGTACGGCTTGAGAGGGTCGCTTTGGCTTTGGAATACAGGTATCGCAGTAGCATAAAGGACGGCCAGCGTCATCCTCTTTTCAAGAGCTTATCTGTGTAATGGCAAAATGAGGAACCGGAGTAAGTGCGTTTCCTATACATTTAATATGATTTCGGAAAAGTAGCCTCCATACAAAATTCATCTCGAATGTTACTCTAATGGTTACCTGAGATCCGAGAAAATGTGCCAATAGTAATGCAGTCGTTACATAGTCTCTTTATTTATAAATGTAGAAAAAAATAGTTCTCGAGTTTGAAGTATGACGTATTTTTTAAAATTAGGTACGGTTATTGGGTGTCTATTGCTGCTTATGCATTATTTCTGGCACATTTTTATTACCCGAAATAATTTTTATTAATTTATCGAAAACTGGTTGATAAGCGATAAATAGCATCTAAAGAATTTGTCCTACTCTGCAGACGACTAATTATTTATCAAATTAGCCCATTTATTTAAAAATAAATAACACTTTAACAAATTGAATTGTAATATTTACTGTTTTCACAATCACGCTTTAAATATCTTCAATAGTGCTAAACTTAATGAAAATGAATTCATTCAACTCGACCTTAATACCAAGCAAGCTTCTAGAGCGTAACCGTATTAAGCCGGACGTCGGAATTTTCAATAACTCAATCGGGCGCACCGCTTCTCGCTGAAATACAAATTATCGTCACGTACACGGGGGGCAGCCGATAAAAATGTACTTCGGCACCGCTGGTACGGCCCCGGAAATTATCCGCACCTCAGCCTGCCCTGCGGGCAGCCCGGACGCCGCAGAAAAAGCGGAAAACAGCCGATGCGCGATTCGCGAGTTTACGAGACGGGAGTCGCGGATGCCGATCACGTGCACCCGAAAAGTTCGTCTCGAGCCAAGGCTCTCGCATATGGTCTCCCGGTCACGGCCGTCGATTTCTCACCGAGTGTCATTTCGCCGCGATCTTTCATCGCGCGCCGCGCGCTCGCGGGCTACGTGCGCGTTTTACTCGAGGAGGTACTTACGCGGGTCTTCGGTGATTTCTCGGATTTTTCGAGCGACGTGAATGTTGGATGAGGCAAAATCGCTTCATCCGTGCGACTATTGTATACAAGTAGCCCTTTATTGTATACGTGGGATTTCGGCATTTTTATCATTGCTGTATTATTTTCTTCTAAATAAAAAGTGGTAGAGACTCTTATCATTTTTACGGTGATTATGTTTCATTTAATATTGCTTTGTATCTAATTATTTTTAATTATTAGATGTAAAAAATGTAACCATAACGTACCTACAGGGTAAGTTTCAGGCTAGGTAGGTGAGTCGCAATTTATTTTCTTTGAAAAAAATAAAAAAAAGATGACACCGTTAAAAGTGAAAAAGAACTAGTGGAGGATTTCTAAAATTAAAAGAGTTTTGTACTTTATTCACTACTATTTCCTTTTAGTACATAAAGTTTCTACGATGAGTTGTACAAGACGAATAAAAAAAGTTAGAATTTTTTCTCATCTGTTTATAAGGTACACCATAAGAATCCGCGTGAATAAGTAATACTCAGTAGATTTACGTGATAAGGTGAATCTCGGCGAGAATCTGATCCCAGCATTGTCACAAATTTCGATATATATCCTACGAGTTAAATCAACAAAAGTCGCCGGAAGCTGGACAAAACTCGTGGACTCTTCCATCCGGAAAATCCTCCTCACGAGAGCTTCGCACAATACGGAGGCGACAGTGCCGTATCCCTCGCCCAGCGACGTACGGGAGTAACTCGCGTATTGTATGGATCCGCCGGGGCTCCGGCGATGCACGAAGCCGAAGGCTTTATAATCAAGCTCCCCCCGTAAGCTCTAAACCCTGTACTCATTTGCTCGGGGAGGCGAAGGCGGCGCAGAGAGAAAAAGGTCCCGAGCGTCGTGAAAGGAGAGAGGCCCTTCCCCTCTCCGGCCCTCCCAACCTAATGCCCCCATTCAGGCTAATCCGCGGCTTTATTAAGCGCGCGCGCAGCGGAGATACGCGCGCCCGCCCCACGGCGAAATTAAAAAAGCGCCGCCGGGTTTATTCCGCCGGGCCGCTTCGTCTTGATTACCGCGCGCCGGGCTCGCGTGTGCGAGCGCCAGCCAGCTCGCCCATTACCCTAGGTAAATCATTTAAGCGCTCTCAACCGGTTACCCCGCTCAAATTCGAGGACGTCGAGATTAATCGGAGACCGGGCCCGGGCGCCGGGCCATCTGCGCGCTGCCGCGGCGAAAATCATTTGTCACGAAAATTCGGCGATGAATCATCGGATGCGCTGCGTTTGTTTTGGGGCGGAGGTTTTTCAGGACCGGGAGCGCGGGATGTTTCGGCGCTCGAGGCTTCTTTTCACGCGCTCTCGCAGGAATATCCGTTTTCGCGACCCCGGTCACGTGATGTTTTCAACAGGTATCGGCAGCTCGCGCGCTGCGAGCCCCGAAACTCTCGATTCAACTCTTGTTCTCTTTTCGATATCAGGGGTAGGCTGTGCGTGTTTAAAGGAAAAATTAAATTCAATTTGGAAAATAAATTAAACTTGCGGTAGCAAACATTTATTTCAATATTTAACTTGCTTACCGGAAAATTTACTTTGCAACAATGTTTGCGGGAAAATACCGTTAACAATCGTTCGTGTTTTTAGTGGAGCGATTAAGCTTTTGAAAGCAAACCCTAAAATTAATGGCTTTTTTCGAAAAGTACTTTTGTCGGTTTTAGTGAAAATTATACGTCAATAAAATAAAAATAAAGTACAAAGTTCATAAAAAGAATAAATTCCCTCCTGGGTAACCCTGAAAATGTAAATTTTACTTCATTAACAATCAATTAACGCCAACCTTCGCCTGCTGCAATCAATAACTAAGTTCACGGTCGCGAAGACAAATTGAAAAGAAAAAATTGCCCCTTTCTCGGAACAAACAGGAAACTTCCGCGAAGCCCCGCCGTCGAAGTTCGCCCGGTGAACAGTCCAGGCCTCGCGCCTCGGCGATAGTTGGCTCGAAGGCGCAGGAGCCGGCCTCGGCGCGCCACGGGACGCAGTTCCGCCGGAGCAACACGTCGCTGGCGAGGCGCGTCAGCGTCGACGCAAAGGGGTGGCGGGCCGGGCGCCAGCGATTCCGATCGATAATCGCGAAGCGCCGCTCGGCTGCGCGGGCCTACGCCGGGAGTCGCTCCGGACGGACTCGGCGGCGCGTCATCGGGGGGGAGAAATCGATTTCCGGGTTTCTGGAGCAGCCGACCCTCTTACCCTAGGCGGGCGGCGCGTCCTCCCGGATTCCGGCGGCGCCTCGCGCCCGCTGGTCCTGCCCGCCCTGGGCCCGGCCGGCCGTCGGTCGGCGCGCGCAGCCGGCCGCTCGGGGGCGGCGGCGCAGCGTGGTAGGGGCGAGCGAGCCCGGGGCGCGTGCGCGCGCCAGCAGCCGCGCGGGTCCAGGTGGGAACATGGCGCCGCGAGGCAGCAGCGAGCCCGGAGCCCGGGCTGCGGGATCTTCCCGCTGAAGCGTTTCTCTTGTCGCTAAAAATACCACGAGAATGTGAGCGACATGACGCGCCAGGACTGCGCCCGAATACTACTCCTGTTGGTCCTCTGCGCCGTCTTCCTTACGACCGCCAATTCCAACGGTGAGTCAAGTCTGGTCTTTTCATCTTCACTCTCCTGCGGTGTGCTTTCTCTACTGATGGGCTTCGTTGCAGGGAGGTTGAGGTGCACCCACAATTTACTTTCAGTGTTTTTTATTTCTTTTTGCAAGTGTGTTCTATTTTTTTTGTTGAGATGCGAAAAAAAATTGAACAATGTTAATTATGAGATGAAACATTTATATTATCACAAGTTATATCAATGTATAATTGAATTAAATGTTAATCGTTAATATAATAATTAATGGAAATGCGACAAACATACACTTACCGATACTATACACCAATACCATCACAAACTCAGAACGCACAATTATAATCAAAGCAGTGTTAGAATGACAATTGATAGGTGTCGACGCAAATGCATTGGTTCTTTTTAGCCAGGTTATTGATTACCGGATGCATTTGCCTGGATGTTTATTTTTCGAAAGCCTGAATGAATTCCATCTAATAACGTACGTTTTCAGGTCAGCTAATGTCAAAAGAGCACAGGACGCACGCGGCGTCAGAAAGAAAGGATGATTTATGGTGCTATCAATGCGATACGATTGGCGAGGGCGAGAGTTGCATCAACGTCACCGCAGCTGGCAACAACAGCTCGCTAGTTCAAAAATGCAAGGATGACAAACGGACGTGCATGGTATTTATGCTCTCTTTTACATATCTACGATGCGCGCATTTAAAGCTGAAATTTTAAAGTCGATTACCCTACGTTTCTGACAATTTCATATTGATTACCAAAATTTATGCGAAACTTTAATTTTCAACAGACTTTAATTCTCAACGGTATTGCATGCTGGAAATTTCAGGTAAAGCGTTTTTCCTACACGACGAGCACGGAGAACTCGACGTCGGTGCCGATGGTGTGGGGCCTGGAGCGCAATTGTACCAACAAGTGCGAGCCCGGCTGCATCGTCATCGGGGAGCGGACGAAACTCTACGCGTGCACCGCATGCTGCGAGACGTCGCTCTGCAACAACGGCAACGGGTCCCCCGCTGATCTCGTCCCGAAGCACCTGGAATTCGTCCTGGCACTCCTCCTCCAGGTGCTCCTCACCGTCACCTTGTATCCCTCGTGACCGGCGCTGCTCACCTAATTGTCCGCGCGAGGCGCCCTCTCCTAGCCCCTTCCAATTACACTATCGACCATTGCGTTTTGCCTTCCACTGTCAGCCTACTCGTGATGAATTTCGACTGTCTCGACTAATTTTGTTACTATAACAAGCTCTACATGCATGTACATATTAATGTTGATCTCTCGCTCTCTGGAGAGCCTAATAAAATTTATGTGTGTAAGAAAATTCTTATTGTCTTGAACATTCCTGTACCTCCTCGCTCAACTT
Organism: Eurytoma adleriae; assembly: GCA_900480045.1. Classification (NCBI taxonomy): domain Eukaryota; kingdom Metazoa; phylum Arthropoda; class Insecta; order Hymenoptera; family Eurytomidae; genus Eurytoma; species Eurytoma adleriae. The sequence continues at coordinate 135,517 of UXGC01000138.1, forward strand.
CTCTTGGTTGTCCTTATTTATGTTTTTTTATTGACTCACGAAAGTTGGTATATCGGAGTTCGATAATGCGTTTAAGGGACGACGGGATCGCGTAACCGACTGAAAACTTTCACGGCGAAGTTTAAGGCTCGCTCGTTTGAATTATTCATCGCCCGTAAAATGGGCTCGCGCTCAATTTACGAGAACGGCTCTTTATTTGATTGAGACGACAATTGCGCGAGTTCTCCGCGGTGCGTCAGCAACAAAAATCCTCAAGCCGAGCGGCGCTGAAGCGGTGGTTGATTTTACCGAAAATCTGCAGGTCCCGCTTCCCGGAAGCGGGCGCGCGATGGAGAGAGCGCAAATTACATCCTCCCCTCGCGCATCTCCGGTGCACCGTCATGTACCCGTTCGTTAACGAGATAAAAGCCTACGTGCCGTTAACTGGCGTAGCTCCGCGCCACCTTGAGGCCGTCTTATCTCGAATTGGCCAATTTTCCAGATTGCAAATACCTACTCACCGGAATTTGGATTTTATTGAGATGATTGAAATTCACGGCTTAATAAAATTTTACGTTTATGTAAAGCGCAAATATTTTCATCGTACTTGCGCGAGTATTAGAGGTCTTAGAGATATTAAATTTTTTAAATATCTGCGATTACTCAGATTTCTCAGCTTCGGGTTCATCCCACAAAATACTATAGGAATTTGCCGTGCTTCTAAAAACTTCGATACGTTCGTGGCAAAAATAATGAAAAATGGTTTGGTAGCAACATTAATTTTTTATCAAAATTAAATAATTTGCGCCAACTCATCTCCATTTCTGAAAAATATTAAATAAATAAGTCTTTTTATTAATCCAGTCCTCTGATACTTGCCTATAGCCTCAAGTGTATCTGGCAGTCTGCTTTACACTTTACACTTGTAAAAAATAAAAAAGTGCAGTTGTTTGAAAAGCAGCGGATTTACATAAATATTATTTACACAAACGCACATGCAAATGTTTCTTCAATGTTTTTCTTTTTTTTATACGGAGTAGAAAATTTTTGCGGCGGGGCTAATTTACCCCATCAAGTTGCGGCTCGGTTGACGAGGTTAAACATCGGGACGCCCACTTCGAGCCGCGTTCAATCCTCCGCCGGGCGCACGCAAACACACGCACATTCTCGCTCGCCGGGAGATTGACAATTGCCTTTGTCGCTGGCGCGCGCTCCACGACTCGTGACGTGTTTTAGAACCTGCCTTATTAAATGTAATTAAGCCCGCGGCCTCTGCGAAATTCCATGAATAAAGTAACGCGCTAATTGAATTCTTCGACTCTACGCGTATCAAGGCGTCGTATATATCAGGCCTTTTTATTTTCATGTTTATTTTTCGAAAAATAATGCAACTTTCGAGGTATTTTATTTGACGATCAAGGAGATTTACTCCCGAGGTGCCGAGGGACTCTGCGCGTAATATGAAAATTTTAACATTGACGGCATAGCTTTAGTTACGAGAGGGACAGGAAATAAAACTTAGTTCTTACGTCATTTTAGTTTGTGTAATAGAAGTACTGTCGTAGTTGCAATAATTTGTTTGTACGGGTAGTTTGGTGTTGATGTTCAAACATATCCTTTTACATCGCTCGTTAAGGCATGCCGGAAACTGTGAATTCGATAACGACAGTGTACACCAAATATAGTTAATAAATAAAAAATTCAATTATTAAAACTGAAGTAGTACAAAAATATTAGTTAGTTTAATTGTCATTAATCGTGCACGCGCATATAACTCTTCTGCAAGTAAAATTTTGACGCGCGAGCCGAAAATAAAAAAGTGCAGCTGCATCCGAGTTCTTTCGAAAAGCGAGAGCCGGCGCGTCTGCATTTCATGAAGCCCCCCTAAGCGAACTAAATTTTTGATCCCGAAAATAGCCCCGATCGAAAATAACCGACAGGCCGATCGACGCTGTAAGACGAGTCCTTCGAAAAGCCGGGAAAAAGGCCGTCGATCGTCGGGCGGTCCGTCCGCCTCAGTCCGCGGGGCGACCAAAACAAGCGCGCGGGAAAAAGGAGAAAGAAAAGCCGCCCAACGGAATTAGAACGGGGCTCGGAAGACGAGCGGGCGGCACCGGCGCGTCTCGTGCGCTCCGGCTCGCGAGCGAGACGGAGCTACGGGGCCGCACGCCCGGCGCGCATATAGCCCGCCGAGGAACACTGACCGCTCTGTGCTCGAGGCGATACCACGAGGTCGCGCTCACGCATAAAGCTGCCATTATTAGAATGCCGAGAGAGTCTGCACGCACACAGGCGTCGGAGGCGCGAGGAGCGAGGAGAGACGCCGGCTGGCGCGGCTTCGGATTCCCCCGAGGCGCGCCCCGCTCCGTCTCAGTCGTCGCCGAGGAGGCGGCCCGGGCCCCCATGACTCGCGAGCGCGCCCGAGAGCTTTTCGCCATGTGGCGGCCAGTCGCCGACGCGCCGGCTCGCGCGCCCTAATTCGCCGCTAATTAGGGGACCCGCAGGCAGGCGGCCGACGCTTTTTTCTCCTCTCCTTTTTTTACGCGCCGCTGCAGAGACGTTTTTTCCTCGGAGTATGGGCTTTTACGGCGGGGCTGCCGAGCGAGGCCTTGAGATGTCGAGTGGATCGATGCGCGATTGGAACTTCTTTCTTGTCCTCTTGTCAGAGTGAATTAGGTGCAAAGTGTTCATTGATCTTAAGTGTCCTGACAGTGTCGCTAGAATATCGAGTCCAGTTCGTTCGACGTTCCGCAACTTTAGACATCTTTCGAGTGTAAATAATATCGCGACTAAAGTTTCTCAAGTTAAACGTCTCCGCTTTAGATTTATTTTCTAGTTTCACTTTTTTATGAACCAAAATGTGGTTTAAAAATTTTTACTGCTCAGTTTATTAAAATCAATTAAAAATTTATTTCATTATGAGTAAGCTGATTTAACAATTTAATTATACAAAAAAGTGAAATGATTATTTTATGGACTATTTAACGATGATGTTATGCTGCGCAAAAGATGATCGTAATAAGTAGATAAAACATGTGACGAGAAAATAATCAAAATCAGCAAAACCATGAACGAGTCACTGGTTGGTTCGGTGGTGCTGCTGTGTGCAATTCTGATCCTGCCTAGAGTCGACGGTCAGCAACATCGATACCCGCGCGTAGTACACCCCCGCGTAATACCGCACAGTGAGTTATCGCGGGATCGGCGCTCCGTCCCTTATGAGGACGATCGCAATCTTCAGTTTGTGTCCCTCAATGACTGGATTTTGAAGACTGAACCCAATCCGCAGCTAAAGCTTTCGTCCAAGTTTCGAGTGGAATTCGTCAGTCCAGCTTCCTCTTTACCGTAATAACATACTTTTATTTTCTTTTTTACACTATAGAAATTACTTTTTTTTTCACTTGGAAAAATACTGACGGAACAAAAACTTTTTACTAAAGTCGTATTCAATTTTTTATCCTATAATTATAATGATCGAGAAATTCTAAAATTAACTACTAATAATTGATATGCACACATACAAATCGCCGGAGTCACTGAAAAAGCATCTACATCAGCGTGTTTATTTTCCCGCCCTATAAACGGTGCTGCGGTTTAGGCCGACGGACGAGCTGGGCGGCTGCGAGACGCGCGAAGGCGAGATTCGGGGCTGGGAGGAAAGCTCGCAGGTGCTGCTGACGCGCTGCGGGGGCTCGTTCTACGGCCTGCTGCGGCTGGCGAATCGGACCTACCTGGTGGAGCCGCTGGCGCTGGCCGGCCGCACCGGCGAACACCTGCTCTACGAGGCGGAGTACTCGCGGGCGAGGCGCGACGCCGCTACCGTCTACGAGGGCGGCCGGCGCTTCTACAACCTCAGCGGCGACACCTTCGACTACGAGAACTACGAGGACAGCCCGGAGCTGCTTACCGAGCCCCGCGGCGATATCGAAGCTCAGGGTCAGGGAATGACTACCACGCCGTCACCTTCCGCTGATCCCGACGCTGTGGAGTACTTCTTCGACCGTAATTGGCAGCGGGAGCGGCTTCCTAGTAAGTCGTGCTTTCGAGTTTAAGGCGAATTTAGAATGTACATATTAAATTTCAATCTGAAATTTATGTTAGAAACTAAAGTAAATAAGAGGTTTATTAGGAAACTTTGAAGTGATCCTCAACTTTTTTTATAATAATTCGACAGCTAGGAAAATAATGAACAAGTTCTCACCGCCCAAATGGCTGGAGATGGCTGTAATCGCTGATTACTCTGTGGTCAATTTCCACGGCTCGCGGGTGCAGCAGTACATTTTGGCGCTGCTAAACATAGTGAGTATCCGCTTTCGAATATTTTTTTTACTTAACACCACCGGCGCGTTAAGTATCGACCAAGATCAAAGAAGAAGGTGAATAATGGAATTAAAAGTTAAAAACGGATAAATGCACTAATAAGAAAAGTTAAGCGGTGGGATCAAGAAGTCAAGGACCAAAACGATTACGAAGTTCAGTCGCGCCGCGAGGCTTCAAAAGTTAAATCGCCCTTAGCATCGCGTTGATTAGCTTCGAAGTTGAAATGTTTTCCGATAAATTCGTTAAACTTTGCTAAACGCTATTTCGCGACATAATCCGGGCCAGCCTTTATTATTTCATCAGCATTATCTCCTAATTTACGTCTCGCTAATCCGTAGGTAAGTGCCATCTACAAGGACTCCTCCCTCGACTCCAATATGCAGCTCGTCGTTGTGCGCATGATCTTGTACACGGACAAGAAGGATGGGATGGTATTCGTTACTTATTTGAGCAAAATTTTAAAATTAAATTTGAATAGTATCTTAATTTTAAATTATTTTTTTTCAATTAATTATTTTCTAATTTATATTACACTTCGTAAATCGACGGGCTAAACCGAATGAGGGTGGTAAATATTGGTCGCAGGTGCAGCAAGGGAACGCGCGACGTTCTCTGGAGAACGTGAACAAGTGGAACCGCAAGCTGCTCGCGCTGTCCAACGAGACGTACGACGTGGCGGTGTGGCTCACGCGGCTGGACATCGGCGGACCGTCCGGCTATGCGCCCGTCTCCGGCGCTTGCGACCCCGCCAGGTCCTGCGCCCTCAATCGCGACGAGGGTCTCACCAGCGCCTTCATCATCGCCCACGAAGTCGCCCACATGTTCGTGTACACCCACTTGCCTCTATTCTTTGTTTTTTTTTGCTTCCACCTTATAGAGGAAATTTTTTTCTTTGGAGTAATTTTTTATAGTAAAGAGGTAGGACAATTCGTAGACTCGTTTAATTAATTCTCGAGAAATTGGATTTTGTTAAATGTGCAATTATTTAGAGAATTATTAATGTTGCTTAGACTTTTCTGACGCACGTAAGGTTTTTCACGAATAAATGGCAAAGAAGAAACATTTTATCTTGATTACAAGAAAATTCATCCAAAGTCGCTTTTTAAAATATTTTCTCCTACACTTATTCATCATATTAACTACAATTTTCGAAATTCAAAGACTTTAATTTTTAACCGTATGTACATAAATGAAGCGATAATTTGCAATGCAGATTAGGTCTGTCTCACGACGGAGATAAAAATTCCGGTAACACCTGCGCAAGGGAGGCGTCGAGAGGCAGCATTATGGCACCCATGGTAGCAGCCACCTTCAACAATTTTCATTGGTCGACGTGTTCCAGAAAGGAGTTTCATCGTAAAGCCAAGTACGCCGTGATAAATTTGAATTTGCCGGTGGCCGAGTGATGAGCGGCGATACATAAAAAACTGCTTTGAAATACGCTGTTGCAGGCACTGGACGTGTCTCTCGAATCGACCGAGCGACGACGAGCCGCCGATGGTGAGAGGCAGCCTGAACGAGGTCTTCAGTATGGACGAGCAGTGTCGAATGGAATTCGGCGAAGGGTGCGTACTGCAGCGATCCTCCGCTTACACTCTACTTCAATCATACTTTTTTCCCTTTCGCAATCCCGCTTGCTTCATTTTCCCCCTTTTTTGCGCTGCCCAAAGTAAATATTCACCAGTTTCTCAACGAGATCCGCGATAATCAAATGCACAAAGAGCCGCGCGTTGCCCAACCAGCACTGGAAAGAGGCCGCGCTGTCAAAGGCGCGCGTACGCGACTCGAAATTAAATTTTCGCGAAAAAAAGTGGAAGAAAAAACGCCGGAGCAAAAGTAAAACACGGCGCACTTTTGAGTCGCGCTAAATTATCGGCCGCGTTCAACGTACGCCCGCTGTAATTAAGGTGTAATTAAGGCGCGCGGAGACGGGAGCGCGTCATTAAAACTCCGCTGACGAGGGCGTAACAATTGCGGATTGGATGTTCGCTGGCTGAAAGTTACACCCTGAGCCCGGCTGCTCGTTTACTTTGCATGATAAAAGAGAGGAGCGAAGTGCGCTCTTTCATTGTTGCATTACAAATTAATGGCGCGAACGATCCAATTGTCGCGGGCGTGCTCTCGATTTTGCCTCAATACGCGTCTGTTTTTTATCGCTCGTAAAGGAACAAGAGTTCATTCATTCCTTTTCCAATGTTTCTTCGGCTGTTGATTTTAGACTGCTGTTTTCAATCGGGATACTAGAGATTGAGAGTGCACGCTTCGTGTATTTTGTAATTTATTGCGCAAGGCGGAAAATAAAAAGGTCTTTCGTAAGGTTAGCTAGATCAGTTGGTGCCTGCAATGCCGCATTATTAAATCTGTCCTATATAATTAAAAATAAAATAACAATTTTTTTTAATTCAACATAAAAACAATATATTTAATTTAAGAATGCCCTTGTTAATGTTTTATCGTAGGTACAGTAGGTGTCGAACGCTGGACACGTCGAATCTGTGCGCGTACCTCTGGTGCGGCCGGACAAACAGCACTCAGGCCTGCAAGACGAAGAAGGGGCCGCCGCTGGAGGGAACGCTGTGCGCCGAAAATAAGGCGAGTGAGGCATTAATGACCGTCGCAGCTAACTCCCCGCTTTATCTCTCTTCTCGCTTTTCACCTCCGCGAATACGTCGTTGTCGCTTCTCACACCCTAATCAAGAGCGACGCGCGTGCCTCACCCGCGCCCCCCTCCCCCCGCCGCTCTGCCGCGCACGAAGCAGCGCCTCGCCCCGTCGAGGAAATTTATCCGCGAACAAAGCGAGCGCTGAAAATTTAAAACGGCCGCCGCTCAATAATGCACGCGGCAGAAGCCGAACTGAAATATTGATCCCGACGGGGCGATCCTCTCCCGGCGATGCTCGTGCTCCTCCTTTATTCCACGGGCGCGTGAAGACCATTCTTTATTTCCACGATCGGCTGTGTGCTTTTACAGTGGTGCGTGAACGGGCTGTGCGAGCCGATCGATCGGAAGGCCTTCGATCCGACGCCCCTGGCTGTCCGGGGCAACTCGGAGAATACTTGGGGCGCCTGGAGCTCGTGGGGCGACTGCTCCAGGACCTGCGGCGTCGGCCTGCAGTACAGACTCCGCCGCTGTAACGGCCCGTAAGTGCGAAATTTCCTAAGTTATGAGAGTCGCACGATCCCCCTGCTGGCTCCCGTCGCTGCGCGAATTTCTAACATTTGCCGAGTTTTACGCGCTGTAAGCTGCGCGCGCTTCGCGAGCCTTCGAAGATATTCCGATTATTCCGCTCGAGAAATTCGCGGGTCTTGAGATTGCATGGCTAAATTTAAATTTTGTGCAAATGTTCCGTCGTTCAACTTAAAAATATATTTTAATTAATGAAGAAATTAATCCAGTTTTATTTTGCTTAGTCATTAAAGTAAAATACAAACGCATTTCATTAGAAATTTTTTCGTCTTCTTTTTAAATATTTTACTTGAAGAAACTGCGAGGGTGAGTCCAAGGAGTTCCGAGTTTGCGAGTTGCCAGCGTGCACGGAGCACGTGGATTTGCGAGCTCGACAATGCGCCCGTTTCTTCGGTCAGGCGGGATTCAAGAGGAATCTGTTCGACGGTAATGGTACGTGGCTGCCGTACGAATCTTTCGACGGCGGGCCCAACTGCCAGCTTGTCTGCCTCAGAAAAGAATCATCCGAGATATTCCAAACCGGTGTCGACGTCGAGGACGGTACACCCTGCTCCTACGAGTCAAGCGACATTTGCATTGCCGTAAGCTTTTCTTTAATTTTCATTTTGCCAAAGATTTTTAAATCGCCGTAAGAAAAAAAGCAGTTATGCCAGATTTTAATATATTTACCAAATACATTTTTTCAAAATTGATAAAGTATCTTTATAAAAAAGAAACAGCGATGATTTAAAAAAATGTCGTAAATCCACGCGATAAAGTGTCGCTAAGAGAGCACTGAAGAGCCGATTGTCGCTGTCGCTTACAGGGTAAGTGCAGGCCGATGGGCTGCGACGGCGTATTAGGCTCGGGCAGCAGCTGGGACGCCTGCGGCCACTGCGCCGGCAACAACTCCACCTGCGAGAGCGTCTCCGTCAAGTTCCAGCGGAAGCTGCGCCGAGGTATATACACCCCGCAACACACGTGGCTCGCGAGCTTTGCCCGGCCGCGATCGATAATCGAATGTAGCGCCAGTGCGATGGCTGCGAAATTAGTTTAGCGGGACGCGTTGCTGCCGCCGCCGCCACCGGCGCGAGAGCCGCTCCGGGTGCGCTCGCGTACGCTCCGAAGCGGGGCGGGGGGACGAAACTCGATGAAACTTTGTCCGATGCGATTTGCCGCGGCGCGCGGCCCGGAGTCAAAGATTCCTCCTGCGGCCGCGTTTGCTGGCCTCGGCTTCGCTCGGTGAGGATGAGTCTTGAAAATTCAACGGGGGTTGCCTCACTTTTCTTGGCGGTTGTTATCTTTTCTCGGGTTTGCAGATGGGGAGAGTGTTTAAATTGGGAACTTTACTTTCTTTTCGAACGCCGCTATTAGCTTTGATTTTTTTCTAAGAAAGTTTTGATAAATATTGCGGTTCTAATTAAAATTCTATTTGATAAACATTTGACGATGCGTCTTTATTGGACGTAAAACTATAATACTTTCTTTATAATATTGGTAAAATATAAAACAATGATGATACAGAATATTAATTTCCAATAGAGACAACGCGGTTAGCCGTGGTACCAAAGTATGCGCACAACGTCAAAGTCGTAGTTACCATTCTGCTCGCGGATTCGGTACCGCACGAAGGAAACATGAAAATTCTCATGCGAGATGCTCAAAGGAGGCGCTACGAGATAAGCGAGTTCGACGTGGAGGGAAGAGCTCCAGTTATGGTAATCGAGGGGGCCGCCTTCAGAACAGAAAGACTCGAAGAAAAGTACGTACTCTGGAGCAAAGGACCAGTCATGTCGGAAATTGTTGTTTCGGTAAACCTTATCTCTTATCTATAACTCCCATACTTCTTTTTATCTTGACGCCGCGTACCATACAATTTTACCGAATCTACGAGATTTCCTTTCTTCTTCGCTCCGACGGATAAATTCTTACGTCCAATCTAATTTTAATTTAATCTCTATAACGTTCCAGCAATAAATTCCAAAGCTATGTTTTTTTAGATCTTATCCGCAAATTTCGCTTCGAATTCTACAATTTAATTTCGCAGATAACATTTATTTCCTAAAAGAAATTTATTTTATTTTATTTTTAAGACAATTATATGGATTTTTCTGCTCTTTAGTACAGGAGCGACTCTCGTAATAGAGAAAAGTAAAAAATTTTAAAAATAAAAATAAATTTGAGTGAAACACTTTATTTTGTCAGCAAAGTCTTGCCTTTTTATGAATCTCTTGCGGCTCAGTTTCTCGTAGAAAAAAGAGTCTTGCACTCCAATATTTGTCAGTGCACTAAATTTACATAGAAATTGAATTGCCACGTTAATCTCCAGTTAATATCAACGAGAGAAGTAGTGAGAAGCGGTGCGTCGATCTCGACCTCATCGCAGTACTCGATATCGCGAGGGGAGCTGGGCCGAACGTGGGGTCGCTACTCGTGGCTGCTGGCGACCGGAGGTCCGTGCTCCGCCAGCTGTGGAGGTGGCGTGAGGCGCCGTACCCTCCTGTGCCGCGACGAGTCGACGCGGGAGCTGGTCTCCCGCAGGAAGTGCCTCCTGCTGCCGAAGCCCCCGGGCCACCGCGAGCTCGAGCGCTGTAACGTCGCCAGGTAAGCGCGCGCGATCGAGGTCCTTTAAGTAGTAACGGCCGGGCCCGGTGGGACACTCCGAACTTTCCGGCTTTTAATTGAATTTTTTTTCCCGCTCGGAGTTTCTCGCGAACTTATCCAATTGCGCGCTCTTCACGACCGAGTAGTTAGTGGTTTTACGCAGGGAGATGGGGATTTCCCCCGAGGTGGTTCGTCCTGCCTCTTACAACTTGGGGTGTTTCCGCGGCGAATCCGTCCAACTCTTATCTTAGCTCGAAAAAACTGCTGGTTTCTTGGGAGAACGCGCACGACCGGGGGAATAGATGCTCCGTGGGTACGAGCCAAGTTGTGCGGGTTTCCCGATAGTCGCGGCTGCGATTTGCGTCGCCGAAAATAAAGATGAAAGCGAGGCGAAGTCGTAAAACGTGACGGTATATCTGGGCGCAGTTGCGAGTACACGTGGGTCCCGGGCATGTGGGAGCAATGCACTTCGAGGGTGGCGTGCGCCGCCACCGGCAAGCAGCAGCGCCGATTGTACTGCCTGCCCAGCACCTTTCCCGAGCGCCAGATGACCCACAGGAACGAGCACAGGATATACCGGAAGGCCGTGCAGCCGTCCAAGTGCCGCGACCTGGTGCAGCCGCCCACTGAGCGCGAGTGCTCGCTCGAACCTACGTGTAACGGACAGTGGGTCTACGATGAATGGTCACCCGTAAGTACAAGTACAAAAAAATAATGTCAAAAAATATCCCATTAAATAACAAACTGAAAAAAATGTTCGAGAATTCAATTTTTTAGATAAAAAAAATATATAATTTGACTTAAAGGTAAAGTATTTGAGAGAATTCAAAATGATTTTCTTAAATCTCATAAAAAATCAGTAGAAACAGACGAGTACGATAAGACACGTTATTTTTGAGCTTTTTCCGTTCTAAAGAATATAACAAAAACTTGGAGGTAATCCTTTTCGCAACTTTCTGAAAAATTACTTTTCTGCAAATTTGCAGTGTTCTCAGAGTTGCGGTCGCGGTGTGCAAACAAGGCAAGTGCGATGCATGGAGCAGTCGAGCCGTGAGTCGCCGGATGATGATCCTCGGCGGTCTCAAGCAAATACGTGTAACGCGACTCGCGCGGCTAACGAGACGCGCGTTTGCCAGGGCCTGCAGTGTGCGGTCTCTCCACGGTGCAGACGGGATAAGGGCCCGCTGTGCGCCTTGCAGGATCCCGGCACTCACTGCCGTAACGCGGCCTTTCGACGACGATGCTGCCTCGCCTGTCGAGGAAAGTGAAACAAATCGACAACCTGATTTTTCAGAAAATTTTTTAAATGAACACTTTCAGCACTTGTGATTTTTAACTTCAGCCGGAGACTTGGGACCGACAATGGTGAAAATAATAATCATCTGAATTTTATTGACTGTTTACTACAGCTGGCGTGTGATGGTTAATGATGTCATTTATACATTTTTAAAATAATCATTTTTTACACAATGAAGAATTACTTGTTATTTGTGACATTTGTTATATAAGTTTTTATATTAGTTTGTTAATGTATATTGTAAAGTAAGTTTTTTATCTTGAGATATGGATGTTTTATAAAGCGAACTTGAACCATATAAGAAAATTGTATTTGTACTTCAGTGGTTTCAACTACGTTACTTAAAACCTTAGCCACTTCAAGCTATTTATTAAAGTTAAATAATTTATTATTTTTGTTGATAATAAGCGAAATATTGTATTTTTATGACATATACTTCTCGACAATAAAATAAAAACGACAATAAACTACAGGGTAAAAATAAATGACACGCAGTTTGAAATAGTATTAGACTAGATTTTATTTGTATTGAAGTGTACAATGCATAGTAACATCGTTAGTGCTAATCAACGCAGCGTAAAATCGACGCAAACTGATAAAAGGAAAAAGAAAAGAAAGCCAAAACGTATCTTCCGCAGCCTCCCGTCGTGCGCCTCCCTCGCGCGAGTCTTGTTTGCGCGAAGCACACAGAGCTCGAAGGGGCGCACGAAAAGAAAAGGCTGCCGTTGCCTCGCGAGTGAAAAAGTTTTCCCCTCCGAAATCGGCGCGGCGAAACGAAAATCGGCCTCTCTAAAGATACACATTATTTCCGAGAAGATATGTTTTGACAGATGCGCCAGCGCGCAAATCGGCAAAGGGCCGAGCCGCGCGCGGGCTCGCGTCGCCGGTGCAAGTGTGTGTATTTTTCGCGTGCGAAACTCCCCTCTCTTTATCCCGCGGTGCCGCCGCGAGCGCGCGTGCATACGTATATGCGGTGTGCCCCGTTAAGACATTAATAGTAACGCGAGGAGACGGCGAAGCCAGCGCACACACGTGTTTCGCGTATAGTACCGACTAGAAGCTCGCAGAAACCTTACCTTCTTCCCTCTTTTTTTTCCTCCCTCTCTTTCCTTCAAACTTTTCGCTCGTTCGCCTCCGTTTTCTTTCGGCGTTGCGCGCGAAAGAAAAATCCGCCGGACCCAGAATAAACGCACGCGGGATGTCGTCGCTTCGAGATGGCAAATAAAGAACATTCAAAGGGTTTTGCTCGTACACTTGGCTGTGTGTGCACGCGTAATCGAGTAGCGAAGTGATGGCAACGCGCATGATTTATTACAGGGTCGCTCGTTTATTTGATTTCCTCTTTTGTTTCGTTCGAATGCCCACGTACGTTTTCTCCGCTTTTTTTTAATCTCGCACTTATTCAGAATAATTCTTGGCTTTCTAAGTAATTAGCTAAAACGGTAGTATTGTCTGATTTTTGAACTACGCCGAGTAACACGACGCATCGTACAGTAGTAAGACAGTTTGGTAGCTCGTTTGTTCCGCGGAACCGAGCGGCGCGACTTTTATTACAGCTTAAATACGTACAGTTAAAGAGCGACGAAGTCACTGTTCTCTGTTTTTTTTTCAAGGGATTATTTTTTGTAGTGCTTTAAATATTTCAAATTTTTGGTTTACAACCAATACAATGTTTTTTTTTATCATTATTTGAGTCATTAGATATAGATACTATGATTCTTTTTCTTGAAAATACTAATTGAAAATTTTGGAAGTCAAAATTTTAATTAATATTTTAGTGATATACGCAATGTGATGTGATTGAGTATTTTGATGGTTACTAAGTAAATAACGAATAAATTTTATACTATAATTAATAGAGGATCAAAAGAAAAAAATTTAACAGTAACAAACTATTAAAAATCTAGATAATAACAATAAATAATCATTAGATACCTATCTTTAAATACTACTTGATATCTAATCTATAAAATTAGATATTGCTTAAGCTCCTATAAGGCTTAATAACTAAAATATACTTCTTTAACGTATATAAGACATGTACAATAAAAATCGCGGTTAAAAGAGTGATAATCGTACACGGTTAAAAATGTATGCGATGATAATCTTGATAAAATATTCTTTGCTAATAACTCAAATAACCACATAATTTACCATCGATTTGTATTTCAAAATCGACTAAAATATGCTTCGAATTGGTTTGCTTTAGCAGAAAGAAAATGTTGGAAGAGTAACAACGTCGCCGTCGGTTTACAGAAAGATCCCGAATAAAAAGATTATTCGTTACGCACCATTATTTCTTCTTCGTACGCTACGATCATACCAACTAACTTTGAAATATCGCATGCGAGAGTTTTACATATCTAGCGTACAATGAAAACGCGTAGCTTCGCTATTTACCGTTAAATCTTAATCGCTTCCTGCGGTTTAAAATCGCTCGAAGCCTCGACCTTATATAGAGGTACAAATAATTGCTTTACAAAAATACGAATTTGGGGGAAGGCAAACATTATCAATGATAAACGTGCGTCTATAAACCGCGTAACAAATTGTTCAGTTTTTATCGCGCGACCCCTGCTTTCCTCGTTTCATTTAATCTTCATATCAAAAAGTAGCTTGTAAGCGTTTCTAAATCAATCAACGATATCAAAACTGAACTCAGACGAAAAGGATACGCGCCCGTTCGGTATGGTTTCTTAATTCAAGTCGTACAGCTCGATAATTAGCACATCTTCTTAAATTTAAAATCGTTAATGTTTCAAAGATTTATTTGCGTATCTTAGGTATAGCCTGGCTCGCTGTGGAATTTCCATCCTAACAATCCTAATCGCTTTTACTTTTGATTACTCGTTTGTCCATCTCCTCTGACCTAGACCAGCCTCCGTATGCTACAAGCGACTCTAGCGTTTTGATTAAGATGCGATGGGCCTTCGGCTCATTCGCCACACCGTTTATGCCTTCAACTTTACGACGCACTTACTGCTTAAAAGTCGGTTACTTTTAAAAATTTTCCATTAGCAATGTAAATTTGTAAAAAGTTTTTGTACGAAAGAGGAGAAAGTGGTTTTAAAAAAAACGTGTATATTGTCGACAGGATAGGTAACAGTCGCAACTCCTCGATTACTCACGTGATGCGCATAATCGGCGTGCCGCTTTGAGAAAGCGCGAAAAAGTGCATCGCTTTTATATATATTATATTCATATATTTCTAATATAATTTTTAGCAATTACGCGTGGCTCAGTACGCACTGTCGAGATGATTCTAAGAACGTTATTGTACACTACTTACACTTTAGCATAATACAGCTCTCTTCGACATTATTTTTTTTTCGATTTTTTTTTAATCATAATATATGTTTTTTGTTTGTTATTTTGGTAGATGCGTCGATATCCTATAAAGTTCGCTTCTTTATAGCCTACATGATTGAATACGCCTCGCTCGCGACTGGCCGCAAACGCTCGGCCCGTCGGGCTGGTCGTTTCTCAAACTGCCGCCCGCGGGCCAATGATACGTACGATAAGTGTAATAAGAAAAAAGGTCGGTAAAGCCTTGCGCCCCTCGCTTTGCGGACGATTTACAAAAGAAAGAATTACACGGTTCACAAGACCCGCTCAGCAGTTGCAGGAAGACTGATCGCGTCGAGTTCTCTCGGAGCGGCGCCTCGGCGCTATGTACAGGGTGCGGGCGAGTCCGTCGCCTCTTTGGGATCTCTGCGTACTTGGGGCTCAGGTGCGCTTGCCGCTGGCGCAGCTGGCGATGCCGGGCGGCACGAGGGCCGCGATGATGCGCTCGACGATGCGCGGCGCGCGCCGGGTCGCCGGCACGGGCCGCGCCGCCGGATCCTAGGAGCGCCAGGGGCGCTCGCACTCCCGCCCTCACAAGCGCTCGACGTAGTTGCCCGGGAAGGTGCCGAAGTAGCCGGTGCGCTGCGACGAGCCCACGTACCAGCCGTCGTCGCACTTCTCCATCACGTACACCGTGTCGCCCTCGTTCAGCTCCAGCTCGTCCTCGTTCTGCGGCCGGTAGTTGTACAGCGCTCGGTACCTAGCCAACGGAATTTCGCTTTTATATCGTCCCACCGTTTTTTCGGAGGTAGACCAGGGGATTTCTGCTTTATCCGCGGCGGGTATACCGCGGCTTTACTTACGGGATGGGCTCGGAGTGGGTGTCGATGTGCAGCGTCTCGTTCATTGGCGCTACGTGCAACTTGCTCCCTCCTTTTGGCTGGAAATCACAATTAATTCTTACTCTTTTTTTCTTAGATTGATTTTTTTTCGAAGAGCGGATCTCGCACTCACCAGTGAATTGTAGTGGGGCTGAGTTGTGTTAATATTGACGGGCAACGAAGGCGTGTAGTGATGGGGTCCCATGCTGAGCTTCCCGCCGGCTGAGCCGTTCGATAAGAGGCTGTGAGCAGCGGGGGAGGCAACAGGTTTGCTTTGAATAGGCGTTTCTAAAAATAAAAAATGCATCGGCGCGTAAGTCAAGTGTGAAGCTCATTACCGAGGACGCGTTATGTCGTAAAAAAGTGACTTTTAAACCCGTTCTTCCAGCATTTTTTTATTGTTTATTCGATTTTTTCCTTACCAGGCCTGTGGCCAGGTTCACTGATCACTTCCACGTAGGAAACGGGGAAGATTCCTTTTCTGTTGCCAATTCTTCCTTCGTACCAGTTTTCATCGACTCTCCTGGTTAAAAATACAAGTTCCCCTGCAAGTATTTTCAGTGATTAATTTAGTTGGTTAATTCATTTCCTATTAAGATTTTTCAAAGTTTGCCGCATTACCTTTCGCCAATGACAATTCGAGATTTGTCTGAGCAATGAAATTGAACTTAGCTCGTGCCTGACCCTCGTAAGGTTTCTTCGGCAGCGTTCTGATTTCATCGTAGGGAATAATCTGCAAAAATAAAGTAATTAGACAAACACCTCGATAAAAAGAAATGCCGATTCGCAAAAGTAAATTTTAGATGAAAAATAATAAATTCAAAAGAGATTGCAGAAATATGACGCAAAAGAAAGTTTTACTAACAGACTAAAATGAAAGAGTATTTCGGTTAATCCGACATGAACAAATTTTAATTAGGCAAAGGCACACTGAAACTGTAAACTCATTCCGATTATCGATCCGTCGTGATGACGGGTGTAGTAGCTACATACCTCGACGTAATTGAAGGGGAAGAGGCCGACCATCGCATTGTGTTCGCCCTCGTACCAGTTCTTGTCAACCTGGCGGCGCACGAAGATCAAATCACCTCGGCGGAAGGTCAGCTCTCGAGGTGATTGTCCGATGAAATTGTAAAGGGCCCGGGCTACTAGCCGAGGCTCCGGGGTTTGCTCCTGCGACCGACTTCTGTAGCTCAGGTCATCCACGAAGTCGTCGTATCGGTTCAGAGGTATTGGCGATTTCTGCGATGGTCTGCTTGCAAATTTACCATTGTTAAAATTTATTTGTGCATTCATACGGTCATGCTATAAAATTTTAATAAGAATATTTTGTAATAGACTTCAATTTTGAAGACGATGGAAGGAAGCTTTTCCTTGATGGTGGACTGTTAAGCTTCAAAAAGAAATATTAGTAAAGTAGCCTGAGCCGCGAGCTGTCAACTTACATAAAATTGTCGGTGTGCCGGCGCGAGTCGATATCGTGAAGCTCCTGGAGGTACTTGCGTCGGCGCTCCTCCTGGTAGACGCGGCGCATATTCTCGGCGCTGCGCCGGGCGAGCTCCTCCTCGCTGAGCGGCTCTTTCGCCTCCGCGCGCACCGGCGAGCGGTAGTGGATCGTCACCTCGCCCTCCACGTAGCGCCGGGGCGACTCTGTGGACATCACCAGCGAGACGCGCCGTGAGAAAATCAGCGTGCAACGGGACATTCGGCCTCGCCGGCGCATCAAACTCGCTCGTCGTCGACGTAAAAGAAACGAGCGAATTTCACGGCGGCTATTTCTTTAGTATGTCTTTCCCGTGACTTCCAGCGTAAAGCTTTCTAATATAAGAATCTTTTTTCTTAATGTGGAGTTTATTCTTTTTTTCCGGGAAGTCACGGATTACGTTTGCACGTTTTAGACGATAAAGAGGTAATTCAGGGTGGTTGAGATTCATTAAGTTCTCATATACTCAAAGTTATGGTGCTTCATTTTAGTTAAAATGGTAGTTATCTTGGGAACGAGGGTACATTTGGGAAATAGACCCTGGGGGTTCATTGGGATTCGTGTTTCATGTGGTTCATGTTCTGTGTATAAGTAATGGTAATGTAAGATTAGCTGTTACGTTTGAATGGCTTTCAATTGTTCAAAATAATTAGCTCTATACTACCAAAGTTGCTCTTATCACGGTCCATCAAGTCCTCCTGATTCGGTCTAACTTAAAAAATAAAAAATATCCCCAACCGCACGCGAGGTAATGAAAGTACTCGTAAACTCGAGAGACGAAACGTAGAAAAGGAAGTGCAGCTAACGAAATATTACACTTTCCTGCGCACTTCGCAGCCATTAACGAACCGTTAACTCGCACTTTTCGCGCTGCTTCCGCCGCGGTGCTCATTATCCGTGAACCTGCATCTCTGTATATATATTCAGCGTTAAAAAAAATGAATGTACTCTATCACTTCCACTTTTTCTCTTTCTCGCAAAACTATTATATCAACGATCGTTTACGCCCGATATAAAATTCAATTAATCCCCGAGGCGCGTGCCCATGACCGCATCAATTAGAAAATGTATTCCGCCACGCGCTCCAAGTTTCTAAAGAGCAATTGCGCGGAACAAAGCGCGGAAAAAAATCTCACAGTCCCATCGTCCGCCGGCTTTTCGAAACAACAAAATTCGCGCGATCCAATCGCTGTTAGTTATCATTAGTAATTCAAATAAGAAAAAGTTTCTACTGATTTTTCCGATAGTTACAATCTGCACGTCAATCTTTGAGTAACACCTTTTCTTAAGTAAAAAAATTTGAATAAGATAAATAATCTGTATTTTGTACCGCCAAACAATAACAAATTAGCACATAATAATTATCGAACGCAGAATCTCTACGGGGAAAGTAATTAAAAAAAGGCACGCGCTCGCGGGGGCCAGCTAAAATTTAATCTCGTTCGAATTCGCGCGCTCGCTGGCGTAGACGCGGCGTATCCCCCTAATTGCTCGAAATTGGTGAATTTGGAGCGAGAGGAATTCGCACGTATATTCGTTGAGGGGCTCGTTCGCGTCTGTGCGCCTCGGCAAACAAAGGCTCGCGCGGGAATCGCCGTACCGACTGCGGGGACGTTTAAAACCCGTATCTCGATATTGACTGCTTCCCTTCCGCCCACGGCGCTCCCAGAATCGCAAGTATTTCACGGGGCCGCACGGCCGAATAGTTTCCATTTTATTATGAGGCACGAAAATCGCGTGCTTTCACGAGCGCGAATTCCCCCCGAAGATTAATGAATGAAAGCAGCTTTCATTCAATTTTATAGGCGGGAACGTCGGCTTCAGACGTCTTTTTAGCTTGTCTCGTCGTACATTAGATCTTGTTGGATCTTGATCGGATAATTACCCTGAATCACATCTAATTAATGCATTAATTATGACTGAAAGTTGCTATGTACATCACGGATCAAAATAAAAAATCTTACATCCAGGTTCTGAGAATAAAAGGAGTTTGAAAAGAAGGTGGCATTAGAGAGAATTCAGAAAAAGAGCACGGCACAAAAGGAGTCCGCTCGTATGTGACTTCTAAATCTCGTGCGTAGTATAAGAGTATGAAAAAAACGTCACGGACTACAAAACCCGGTCGACTCGGGCATTGTTCCAGGCGCGCGCGGGTATTTTGTTAACGAAGTCACGTGACCCGCTGAAGACTCTTCGAACGGCCGCGAGCCCGTGTGTGTGCGACGCGAAAAAATTGGATCGCACAGATAAGTAACCCACATAGGCGCTCGCCCGCTCGCCTAAGTAGTTCAGCTACCTTTCTAAGGCTTCCGATGATCACCGCTCCGTGTATTGAAAACCCGCGACGTAATGCCGTTGTTTTCCGCTGCTCGTTTACATTCCTTTCATTTTCGAAATTGAAAAAAAAAACACCGAACGTACACTTTCGCAAGCCTAATTAAGTCGAAACGGGGCGAATTAACGAGCGCAATTTTGCAATGATTTTCGGTTGAAGGGACCGCGCGATAACATCCTGCTTTCGTCGCGCGGACGTTCTGATTGCACCGGAGACGATAAATAGGGGATTATCGCGGTGGGCACTTTTCAGCGCGGACTCGACGTTCTCATCGGCTCTGCGCGAAGGCAACGGGTTCGAGAGGGAGCGGTGACTCACGCAATTGTTTCATAATAAATTACATCGGTCGGCGCGCTTTGGAGAAAAAAAAGCGGCTCGCTTGCGACATGTGCTTAGACTGCGGACGGAAATTAATCATTGCGCGGCGGGAAATTGGATTTTTCAAGTGCACATATTGACTTGTTTACCAACTGGTACATCGCCCTATTGTTCTACCTGCTTGTCAGCTGAAAATTATATTTTCAAGTTTATGTACATTTTCTTGCTTGAATTGCACTACTTGCTAAATGCGAAACTGCGGAAATTGCTTAATCTAAATGACAAGCTATTCGAGTAGAATCCACAGCGGCTTGTACTTTCCACCCGAATTGAGCAATTTTTCACTCTTTCACATTTAAACATTACACTGATATTTTGCATACATAAATTTATTCACGTTTCAGTAACCACCGCTAATTTCTACAGTAGGCTAAATTGCAACATTAAACTACCGGCAGAATAACATACATACTAAAGAGGAAAAAAATGAAACTTTACCCGTGATGCGTCCGCGCGTGTCTTCCACGTCCGCGATACTGTCGCGACCGGAGCTACAAAATTGCCGCACAGCAGCCATACCGGGCCGGCTGATAAAACGAAAATGAGCCGCTCGGTCCTACGTGCGAAAGCAGAAAGAGTGTCGCAGTCGCGCTAGCCGTCGAGACACATGCGTGCGTACTACCGGGCGCACCGCGAGTGGTGCACTTCCCGGCTGGGGTCGTGGCACTTATTAATAGTCGGCGGCGCGACTTGCGCGCGGGGCTTTCGTCACGTGTGTGCAGCGGACTCGCGCGCGGCCGGTCGATTGATCGGACGGACGGCGGCGATGACACTGCGGCCGCCTCTAGACTCGGCCGCGCGTAAAACCTAAACAAAGGCCTACGCCTCTCCTCTCTTTCTCTCTCCGCCGGCCGTTTCGCGCATGTACACAGCCACGCACATACAGACGCGCGCACTCGCCGGGCTTTCGCGCGGATGTGCAGCGCGCCCGGCTCGCCCAGCTCGATTATGGAGCGCGGCGAGCGCTCGTTATGCAATCTTTGCGTTCCATTGTTTTGACGGGGCTTTTTTTCGAGCGAACCGAGATCCACGTGTCGCGTTTTGTTTGGACGAATTGAAATTTTGTTTGAAATTCTTTTATTTTCTTAATTGAAAGAAATTTTCGTTTTCATTGCCAGCTCATGCACAGATAATACCTTCTATAGAGTTTCCTACGTAAATTATCTGGTTTAATAAATAAATAAAAAATAAATATATATTAAAGTGCGAGGGGAGAGAAATTCGAATATCTTTTCGAATAGTAAACAGCGTGAAATACGTAACGCGAGAATTTAAGTAAAGTAGAAATGGTCTGATGGAACATGACATGAATATTTATACGAAAAATTTCAGATTTAATCCGACGGGAAGTGAATTACTTTTAGAAAAGATAAACTCGAGTAAAAAGTGTTTTTCTAAAGGGTAAACCGGCGTGAAGCGCAGTGCGCGTGATTCAAGTAGAAAACGCCGGGTGCGGTAAGACTTTTTTGCACGCGGAATTATCGATATTTTAAAATTCGTCGCTCGAAACTTTTCTCACTTAGAGTGAGCGATATTTAAAAAAAACATTTGGAAAACTGGGACACGCGGAAATAAAAAAAAAGAAGATGCACGAGATGCGGATAAAATTTAAGCGAAAAGTTATCTCGTGAAAGTCGCGTACTTTTCTGCCCGAGTGAGTAAGTGCGGCGTTTATCAAAACTCTAACTCGATGCGACGTTTTACATACTTCTTAAAGAATCTACCTAGCTCCTCGAAATTAAGCGCTCGCGGTATTTTTCCCGCTGAAAAAAAAGCCGGGATGAAGCTGTTCCATCCGTGTGTTAATGAAAAGAGTAAACAACTTTTAATGAGTTTCATCGCAATTTCCCCTCGTTTATCCTATAACAAGCTCGAGCGAGTCCGGCAAACAGTGGAGCGCAACACAGGGGAAAAATCAGGGCCGGCGGGTAAAATTTCGGCGGTCAGAGAGAGAGAGGGGTGGGACACGCACCGAGGCGCGAAAATGAAACAGGTACCTACCAAACGTAAGCCCGACTCCCGTAATGATCGACGCACCACGGCTGCGTAATTGACAATCTCTCTCTAATCTATTAATCTCTGTGCTGCGACTAGACGAGGCGAAAAGTCCACTCGGGATAATTCGAGCGATGAAAGTTTAATGGGCGGTGCTGATGGATGAACTCGGCTCCTAGCGATTTTCGTTATTAATTTAACCGCCGCGGGAGTTTGCCGAGCTCGGGGAGATAAGGGACTCGTCGCCCGGGTTCGCTTTAAGTGCGGATTAATAGTGTTTGATTTTCGCGGTGGAGACCATCCGCTGACGGATTGATGTGGCTCACCGATGACTAAAAGTGCACGTAAATATACGTGCTATGGTAATTAGTTAATTCATCATGCGATCTTTTCCTGGAGTTTTATTGATAGAGGTGTGTGATAGATTATAGCTACTTAGATTGACTGTGTGTTCTAGTAATGCGTATGATTAATTTACTTGAATTTAGTTATCTATCAGCTGCGGTATCATTAATATTAAATATTACCTATATTTTTAAATATTATTACGATATTTCAAAACCCTCAATCTTTATAGTTATAGATTTATCTGTATAAATTATGTTTCTCTGCTGCTCAATGCAGTTACTAATAAATAAATTATTTTAACATAACAAGTTGATTAATTTTCAGCTTTCGATCCAGAATTAACAAAGCAAAAAATCTTTCTTTTTGACCTCCCGAGGAGTTCACGGTGTACTTTTCCGGAAGCGCGAACAACGCCGAAACAAGAGGCGAGTTAAAAATTTCAGCGAAGCATGCACGATAGCACCATGACCCCGCTTAAACGCGGAACAATTAGGACGCGGCTCCGAGCGCCGTCTCTCTCCCACGCGCGCGTACGCAAAGAGAGTAACGGTGGAAGGAGCAGATTTAAAGGAAGATCGTCCGGTGTAATACTGACTGTACGGCATGGGCCCGTAGACCGAGGGGAGCGTAGTTCCGCTGTCGGGCGTCGTTTCGCTGATCCTCCAGGCGCGCTCGTCCTCGTCGTGGTCGCTCCGCTGCTCCTGCAGCATTTTCTCCCGCGAGGCGCTGAGCGCGTCGCCGACGAGCCGCGGCGACAGGAGCTGGCTGCCGTCGTCCTCGGCGGCCGTGAGGTCGGTGCAGGACTTGTTGAGGGCGCCGGCCTGGCCGTGCCGGCGTATCATGCGCTCGATGCGCGTCTCGCGGCGACCGCCCGTGGAGAGCTCCAGCAGGCTGCCGCTCCTCCGTCGATTTCGGTCGAGCCGGTTCTCGCTCGAGAGCCACGCCGAGCGCAGCTTGCCCTCTGGCTCGAAGCTGCCGAACCGCTCCTGCCGGCCGGCGTTCAGCTCCAGAGCAGGAGGCGCAGGTGCATCGCGCCGACGAGTTGACGAGGGAGACGTCGTGCCCTTGGAGTCGGTGTCCGAGGAGTCGGTTACGCGCACGTAGCTCGCGAAGTACTTGGAGCCGTCGTTTTCCGTGAGTTTCGGGTCTTTGTCCAGATCGTCCTTGAAGCATCTGTAGGAGTCGCTCGTGGAGGTGTCTATCACGGAGCCGTTGATCGCTAAGCGGGCGATGGAGTCAAGGCCCGACAGGTTGGGCATGGATTTCCGGAAATCTCCATCGTTCTTGCTGCTGTAAGACTTGGAGATGCCCTCCCACACCGTCGAAGTGAAGGAAGCCAGAGAAGGTTTCGCGTCTTTACTGGACAGTCGGCTGGTTGCGCTGCGCCAGGTGCCACCGTCGCGGTTGGTGCCGAAATACGTGAGGGGTAGCCCGTGGTCCTTCTGTTCGCTGGACTTCGGCTGCTGGTCCAGGTCCAACGAATCCGGTGTATTTCCAAAGTCGGCGCGCGATTTCCGGCCATCGGTACTGCTACCCGCCGACTGATTGCTCTGACTGGTCAGCGTCTCGGTGCTGCCGAAGCCGAGGCCAGCCGTTCGGTTCTGCCGCAGCTTCGCCGCGGGTGCGCGCCTCTGCTGCTCGCTGCCGCTGGATCCCGACAAATCGCCGAAGAATTTTCGCCTCAAGTACCTGTTGTGCTCGAAGATTTCGTGCAGCCTCTCGCGACTCGTCCTGAACTCCGGGCTGTGCGGCACCACGTAGTCGTCTATCCTCCGCGGGATCTCCGCGGGGTCGATCTCCTCGTCCACCAGAAGCTTCGGCCGCGTCGCCTCGCAAGCGATCACATTGCTGTTCTGGTCGAACTTGCGCGCGATCCTGTTGACGCGGCTGGCGCTCTCCAGGTGCTTGATCAGCTGGCGGTCCGCGCACTCGCTGTACTCGAGGCTGGAGCTCGGCCGGGCCGGCGGCTCCTGCACCAGGTCGCCGAAGTAGGTGCGCTCGAACTCGGTCCGCGGCCGCCAGTCGCAGCTCAGCTGCTCCTCCGAGCGGAAGCGCTGCGGCGGCTCCATCGCCTCTGCGGCGCCCAGGTACACCAGGTCCGCGCGCTGGATCTCCGGCATCGAGCGTCGCTGGACCGCGTGGCGCTCGAGGCTCGCCGGCCGCTGCTGCCTGTACTTGCTCCTGCGACGCCGCACGCTGAACTCGCGCCTGCTGGCCGAAACGACGCTAAGAGGTAGCCTCTGCTGCTGCTGCTGCTGCTGCTGCTCCCGCGGCCACGGTGGGGGCGACTGCATCGCCTGCAGTCAGTTCGGCATTTCGAGTCAATGTTTGATAACGTCACATTCTTTCGCAATTGCGAGCGAGCCCTCGCTTGCGCAATGGACGATCGCTTGTTTATAATGACGAGTCGAGTGTGGATTTTGGCAGCGCTCGATCGGAGTGTTTCTCGCGTTACATCGTTGAGCTTCCTTTTCTTCGTTGTTTTTGAATTCCGATCCTTCGGATTCTTTTTTTCTGATGCGAAGAGGTTGTTTCGTAAATCTGTAGTTCTTTTGGATGAAACTTTTCTTAAGTTTATAATTTATTAAATAAACCGAAACATCACTGATTTTTAATTACTTTCACGTCTCTCACGGTGGAATTTTTTTCTGCTCCAAAATTTAAAACTGAAACACCTATGCACACTAATGTAAACGAAACTGCACCAGTACATCGACTTCACTGTATAAACTTCCGCGAGAACTTCTCGTTCGTGTCGCGGCTTATCGCGCGTCGACGGCACGAAATCAGAAAACTCAGCTGATCGCGTATACGCGGGAACTGGGAAAGCGGTGGCGGCGGCGGCGTCTCCGTGGTCGAAAGAGCGCGTGGGCGAGGTAAGCGGGCCGATAGCCAAGACGGCACTGGCTTCGAGAACGTCCGGGGCCCCCCTTCGGGAGAGAGCGAGAGGGACCCTCGAGGGGCCGCGGGAGCGAGATGGCGAGAGAGACAATGGCCCCTCCACCGGGCGCGTACGTATACCTTGGCGTCGCTCTCGCTCGCTCGCGCGCGCGCGGGGCCCTCCCGGCGGCGCGCGCGAAAAGGATCGGCCGAGGCCCCGGCCCCTCGTGTATTATACGTCGGGAGAGCGTTTCGTGCGCTCCAGCGGTTAAAGGTCTCGGGATTTCAGCGCCGAGTCGCTCGGCTGCCTCGACGCGCCAGACACTTTTTTTTCGGAGCCTTCCCCATCCGTCCGCGCGCGCGCGCCCGATAATCATCGCGCTCTTATTTAACGAAAGTTTCCCTGTTAACTGGGCTAACGTCGTCTTCGCCGGGGCACTTTCGATCCGTCGAGCCTCATTGTTTAATAAAAAGATCGTAAATTCTGTCATTAGCTGCGATCCACGAGAGGGTAAAAGAAAGCGAGCGGAGCGCTGTAAATTTTACGGTCCTTCCGAGGAAAGAGGAAGGAAGGGTCGACTGGAGCGTTCCGAGACCGATGGCTCATGACTCGAAAAAACGCCAGCTGAACTTTACGGCTCGGCCGCGGAGCGGAACAGAGCGAGACTTTCATCGCGGGCAGCCCTATACTCGAGCATGCACACACGTCCCCTCTTTGTTTCTATCCCCGGCTCGGCTTAGCCCCGGCTGCTTCTCCTCAGCCAGCGGCCGGCGGTTCTCATCCGGCGCGTTCCGCTCGCGGCCCGTGCGATCGCCGATTCGCGATAAAGGAGAAGCGAAAGAGAAAGAGAGAGAAAGGCGAGGTGGGGGAGGGGCAGGCCGCGCGCCGGAAGGACCGACCGGAGCCGCGGCGAGTTTATCTCGCGCGAAATATCGAGCCCTCCGGGCACCGCGTCGCGCCGAACTTCCTTACGCTTTATGCGTTAATTGGCGATTAGTCGATTTGGATGATCGGGGAGTTTTCGCTGACGAGTCGAGTGTGCGAAGAAAGGCCTTCGCCTAGGAAGTTTCTTTTGGCGGTTTGTTGCGAAAGCATCGACGGGCAAATCGCGGATTATGCAAGGGATTCGCCGCTTTTCTTTCGGTAGTTCGGTGTGTGCTTTTTACGCGCGAGGATCCGACTTCGTTTGTTCGAATGACTAGCATGAGAAAGTTGGCCAATGCGCCGGCAAGAAGTTTCCTGATTTTCGGCGAATCTTGCCACACTGCACTCCTACCCTACTTGGTTTGTCGGAAGAAATTCGGCACTTTTTTTAGAAGAGTAATATGATTTTTTTTGTTTTCTCGTTAGTGGGTGAAAAATGTTCGTAATTCTTTAGCCAGGATCGAGGGAACTTTTGCCAACAACGTGCAGTTCTCGAAACTCGCTATTACCGAAATAGCTTCAAACGCTCTATTTCGGTCTGTTCGTGCGAATGCATCATCGTCTTACTTTGCGAATAACTTTCACAAATAAAATTACCCACTTCCAAATTTCGGAAACTCAGCCGTGCATTCCCGCGCTCATCTACCATTACGCAACTCCAATGACGTCATTAGCCGGAATATTCAATTTCACGCCGTAGAATAAGACCCACGAAGGAAAGCAGCGCTAAAGAGAAGAGAAAATATGAGAGAACATAAAACCGTGAAAAAGGCACGTTCGAGTGGCGAATCACGTAGAAATTCGTCGGGAGGGTCATTCGTGCGAGACGCAGAAATTGCGGCGCGAGGACGAGAGCGCGTCACCGCCGCTTGCAATTCTATTTTAGCGTGCGCGCGCTCGAACTTGGCCGGCCGTTATTCCGCGACTATCGCGATGCCCTTAGGCGCTCGCAAGGTCAAATCGATCCGGCCCGACGCGGCCCTTAATTTTCCGCGAGTCCGGCGCGTGATTTTCCATCGGTACGTGACGCGACGCCTCGGTCCGCTCCCCGTTGGCTCGCGCCGCACGTGCGCCGGCGTTTTTTGTCGGCCGCGAAATTGCTGTCCGCGAAACGCCACGGCGAAATAGGCCTCCGGCCGGGGAAATTGCGCGATCGATCTGATTTGCGAGACTGCGCGACTTTTTTTTTCACCAATTTAAAATAATTGAATTTGAAAAAAATTGAAAAATTTTTTTTCGAAAAAATATACGAATTTTTTGGCCGGTATTCTTTAGCGGTACGGCAATCGAATTGATTGCACACCATCAGTTTTTCAGCGCTGCCTTGATACGTTTATAGGAAATCCATTTTGCGACATAATCGAGTTTAACCCTTTCGGCGGAGTAAAAATTGTAAACTGCACTGTTGCGTATCTGAATAAAACCGATCATACGACCTAACATTTCCCCTTTTTTTATAAAAAATATAAAATAAAAATCTTTTAAGAATCTTGCGTAGAATGCAAGAATCAATAAAACTACCATCGCAACTGCAATGTAAATGCATTTAATATACACCTAACGAGAAGCAAACAACACTTATTAAGTTAGTTAAACACGGCTGCCTCGGATGCAATTTTCGCGGAGCCGCCGCTAATAAACAAGATCGCTGCGTACAAACGCGAACGTTTCGACCCGTCCAATTAAAAAGGAAAAATAAAAAGAAGAAGCAGCAGCCGTGTAATTGAGCGCAGCCGAAAACCGGCGACTCACCGCGAGCTCGGGATTTCCACGCGGCGCACAAACGTGAAAGCCGCGGATCTACGAGTCGATAATAACCGGGCGCTGGGGGCTCCCATTCATCTTTTTTTTTTCTCTCGCCCGGTGACGTGTGCTCGCGCAGGTTAATACCACGGCGGAGGCGTGCGCGAAGCGGAACTTCCGCGAAGCCGGCTCGCGAAATTCACACGGGGGGGAGCGCGGCGCCTGTGTGAAACTTACTTGCACTGCCGCGCGCGCGCCGCGTGTCATTCTATTCTAATGAGGCAGGAGAGGAGAGGCGCCGATGTGGAGCAAGTGCGGGCGATTATTTTTCTTCGCGTGTACGACGCGGGGGCTCGGGAGAGTGAGCGATTTCACCGGCGGGAGGCGCGCATAATTAATTCGTATTAGCGCGCCGGCGCCGAGGTCGCGCCTGTGCGAATGCCCCGCTGCGCGGGGGAAAAGTGAAATCGCTCGCGCGTAATTGGGGGAAAAGAGGGGCTCCGCTTTTTTCGGCCGACTTCTTCATTGTTACGCGTTTATTGCAACCGGGTCGCGCTTCTTCATTCAGCTAGCCTCGCGCGTACTAGGATCTGAATAGACTTGTTTGTTTACGGAATTTTTTTCTGGCGTTAAATAGAAGTGCATTTTTCCTTATTATCTCATCTAAAAATAAGGAGGTTGTTTGAAAAAAGTGATATTATATACGTTTCTCGCGTAATCGGAACGGGAATGTTGAAAACTTCTCCGAAGCGATTCGCGGGAGCGGATTATTGACATTGCCCGAGGAACAATAAAAATACGCTTTGAGCCGCTTCCGTTTCGAGTTTATTAATGTCGTTATGGTCGGAAGCATGAAAAACGGATTTTGTTTACGACGCGCACGCACGCACTTTTCGATCAATGGAACGCTGCGTGCCTCGCCGGAAATTTTTATCAGCGCGATAGCGGCCGGGCACACCTTTTTGTTCCTTTCATTTCCCGAATTTTTCGCTAATTTCTTTCGAGCAGCGCACGCGAACTGATGTTAAAACGAGAGTCTCGCGTAGACAGTTATAGTCAGCAATGGTATTAAAAATAAAAATCGTCCCGATAGAATTTTTTAACGTCTGAAGTGATGTATAGTTTAGAGATAAAAAAATTGCACACTGCGCAACGTTTTATCACTTGCAGTATAAGATAAAAACAGATGTTTTTTACATAACGCACATAAATATAAGTATCGAAGAATAAGTTTATTCATCGGAGTAATAAAAGCAAGTCTTTGTTCGCGGTATGTTTTTCTTACAAACTACGAGCAAGCGACACGAACGAGTTTCAACGTCACCAAACTGAAGCGATATTAAAATTTCGATATTAAAACACAGTGAAATCAATGCACAATTGCGCTACAATCACTTCAAATCGATTCTAATTTACATTCGAGCACTGACGCACCTTTTCACGAGCACTGCACTTGAAAAAGAAAAACTCACGGCTAACTAAAAATACAGTCGAAAAGTTCGGAAGACGCGTGCACCTCGCGAGTCTTGGCGCGCGAGTGTCTTCGCTACGCGTCGGCGGCTTTTCCTCCGTGCGACTGTTGCCGAGGTCACGTGACTCGCGCACGCCGCTGCGTCGCTCTCGGAATGCCGACGTACGCGCGCGGGGGAGTTTAACTTTTCGTCGATAATTGACTCGTTCCACAGCGACGATTAGGTCATCGATAATTGCCCGCGATCGAGATCGTTAATCGCGCGCCGATTTGTCCGGCTTCTAGGCTGACCGAATCAAGTGGCGTTTCATTGCGTATAATTAAATAAGTACTTTCAGTTCAATTGGTGATTCGTTTTTATGAGTAATAGTTTTTGAACTTCTGTTTAAATTCTAATTTATGATGGTTACTATCAAAATTTATGGTTGTGTTTTTAGGGTATTTACTGAACTGCACGATACTGCTGAAATTATTGATGCTTGTTTTATAATAGATTACGTTAAGCACACGGAGATTAGATAAAAAATATTCATTGTTCCAATGAAGACCGTGACAACTGATTAATAAGTCTCGAAAGTAGAAAAATGTTTCTCGTTTGACGTAAACAAACTTTTATCGATAATTGTATAAATTTTTCAAAGCTGCAGATCCGTCTGTGCCCGATAAATAAACGCAGTTCGTGTCTTACGAATGGATTGTAGAAAAATAATAGCCGAAAACACTTTAATGAAAGACTCTCACTTCCTGGATTGATAGGATACCTAATAATAAGTTTCACTTCCTTTAAGCCGTCGCACCCGTCGAATCGTGTAACGGTATGATACAGATAATCACATACTTACAATTGGATCTGTGCTATCAAAAAATAAATATCTTTCTATTCTTCCTTCTTGGCGTTACGAAAGCTTTCAACAAAAAATTTCTTTGTAGATAAAAAGAAAAGATTTTGTCTGGGCTTCACTGCTTTTGTTTGTCGGGCGTAACATTTGCACGGAGTACTACTGAAATTAATCTGGGTCACCAAGGCGGTGTGAATCTATACACTAATAAATTACATAACGCAAAATAACAGAAACGAAAAATCTGGGAAATGCGCGGACCAACTCTGCATTTCTCACGGTACCCGCATTAATCATATGTAATTTTGGAATTCCAAGTGCAACGATGTAGGTCATTCCGCGAAACCAAAATTAAACTTTTTCCGCGTACAATCCGCAAGTTCACCGCGTTCGCAATGGCGGATCTAGCGAGCGAATAAAAAAATATCGGTGACACAGTGCACTGCAAGTGACATCTTAAAATTCAAAGCGCAGCCCCGGCGTCGCGAGGAGCGCGAGCATGTAGGACAAGCTCGTAAAGGCGGCGGTTCGCGAGCGATGAGAATAATCATTCCATCGGCGAACAAAGCCGTCACCGGCCGCGACCTTCGCCACCTCGAGGACCGCGCAATAATTTTTCATTCTTGCGGCCGGGGCCGTCGACGCCCGGCGCGCCGCGGCACCGCCTTTGCTCGTTATCAGCGCCGGATAATCGCGTCACGGCCCCGTACCTTCGGCCCCGCTTCCTACCTGCACGGACGACATCGAACGGGACCCCCCGCTACCTTTTTTTCCGCGTACCCTTTGTTCCGCGCCGGGATATTGTGTTTTTATCCGGGAGGCGCGGACGGAGAGCGCACAGTTTCAACGGCGCCGCCTTTTTTTCCTGAGGCTCGCGCTCTATCGATTAACGCGCGCGAGGTCTCTTTTTTCGGAAGGCTAAACTTTTATTGGTTCGATTATCGGATCGTTTTCGAGGCGGGCTATTTTTAGGCGGCCGATTAGTGGGACGGGATTTTTTATTTCCGCGCTTCGGCGTTTTTTTTCGAGCAGTTGCTTTGATCTTGGAGGCTTTTTTCTCTCGGAGTGATTGAGTAATTCGGTCTTACGTGGACTCGTTAAGAGCTGGAGTACTAAATGCTTTTAATTGAGCGCTTCTTTCTGTGTATTCACTCTTTGATGATAGTCTGGCTCGATGATGCTCGATTTTTTTTAGCTACTAAACTCTACAATGAAAATATGTTCATGATTGTTTTGTTTAATGACAATGACAAAAAAATAAAATAATTCTGAGAAAACAAAACTTTATGTAACACAGCTTTTATTAAAACAAGAACATTTTAAATTACAATAAATTTTTCAAAATAAGTTATTTTTGAATTTGTTCGTTAGTTAATTAACTTCATTACACTTTTGTTAAAACATACCATTTTTTAAACTAGACACTCTCTAACTATTTTAGTTATTATATAATTTTTTATGGAAAAAGATAAACTATTTCTTTGGAACTAAATCACTAGTTAGAGAACTAAGGTTTACATATTAAAGCGTTCAATTAGACCATTGGCTTAATTTCCGTGAACGCACGCCATCAGTTGGCATCGGTTCGAAGTCAATCTGATTATGCAGAATCAACTAAATTTCAATCAGTCGAATCAAACGGAACTTTGACGGTCGTCGGGACTTACGAATACGACTTACTGGTAATTATCATTTCAGATTTCTGCGCAAAACTAAATTTTTATTTCGAAATATCACATCTTATCATTTTAATGTATAAATTATTCGAAAATATGCATGCGTCATAGCCTTGATAATTTAAAATTTAACAAAATAATAAAAATAATCTGAGTCGGGCAGTAACTCTTTCGAATCTAAAATTTTAAGCGATAAAAATTTTAAAATATTTCGAAGATCAGTTTTTTATGACAACTACCTGTAAGCCGGCAGCGCATCAAGATCGAGCCAATCATTCACCGATAAAGGACGCGGATCATTGCTCAGCGGATTGACACTAAAGGGCGATTCATCGCCGGGACGATAGTGCGGGAGCAACGCACTTCCGACGACCTCGCACTCGCTCAACCTTCACCGGAGCGCAATACCCCGCGCATTCGGCGTATCAATCGCAAAAAGCTAATATTACATCGAACTAATCGAATCTGTATGTTGCACTGGGCAATTGTGGTGTATTGGTACTGACTGATTGAGAGTGAGAGGACGGGAGGAATGGCGCATATATGTAGAAAGAGAATTGGATCTTGGTGTAATTAGCGACGTGCATTGGCTGTACGCTAATACAAGGCCAATCAGAGCGCACGCGGGGCCACACGATGCGCAGCAGACATTCGGCAAGAGACAGGCACAGAGGGAAGACGAGGCAGGCAGAATGCAATCGATCGCGCTTTCATACACATGCAGCCGAGGGCCCGCCTTGCAAGGCTTACTCTCGGAACTTTCAGGCTTTCGAGCGGATGCTAAGGCCGATGCTGGTTTGATTGTGCTCACGAGTCAAGTCGACCAATAAATCTAAGAGTATGTTTTATCAGTTTTTTAACATTTAAGTACTTACTTTCACTATATAAATTAATTATTAAGTGGTAATCATTTTAAACGTTACTTTATAAGATATAGTAATTTTAAAAATAATGTTACGTATCAAATCTATTAATATATTGTTCAGTAGAAAAACATTTAGTAAATCTTGTTAGACAAACACGTAGTGTCAACTTGAATTAGATATACAACCAAACACTTAAACGTAGGTTTAGAAAAAGGTGAACTTTGCTCGACGAATACAAAGAAAATAATAAAAAAAAATAAACGATAGACTATGGTAAACTAGACGTGAGTGTGAGTCAGTGATGTTAAACAAAAATTAAAGAAAAAAAAATCATTGTTATCGGTTAATTGATGGAAATGGGCGAGAATTTACCTTGGCGTTCGCCTCTGTAGTGTTGGGCTTTTGGCGGTGGCGGTGGCGGTGCATTCGTGTACTCTACATGGACGAGCAAAAAAGGAAACAAAAAAGAAAACAACAATAAATGAACCGCTCTGCTGCTCTACGTGACGATTGCCGACGTTCCAATATGAAGCTCGTCATTGCTCGTCATTCAATTTGTAATTACTAGTAACGGCAATCTACTACTTTCCGAAACTATCGCGAGCACATATCTATCAATATTGGTACGTCCATATATCTTTCACTTTTAGACGCTCGCAGCACATCGCAGCAGACTGCACGCGTATTTGTATTATATGTAATAAAAAAATAAATCTAAACAACCTTACATTCGTAGAATATCTTAGAGAGCAACGAGGAAGAAAAAAAAAGTGAAGAGAAAGGTTAGATAGGAATAAAAATTCCGTAGCTGTCGTTACGCGTGCTTGGCTTGCGGACCTTCGAAGGTGACGACGGTGGGCCTGGCGTTGTAGGTGCGTATCGGTGGGCACCAGGTCCTGCTTCTGTATCTCACCCTTGGCGAAGGAAGTTGCGGCAGAGGCGGCGGCGGCGGCTGGTACCTGAACCTCGGTCGGTGCTTGCTCGGGTCGAAGGGCTGGTTGGCGAAAACGTCGTTCGGCGGAGACTGCTTGAGAATCGATACGGGCGTCCTGGGCCTCACGGGCGAGGCCGAGGAAGCTCTCGAGCCCGGTAATCTCTTCTTACGACTGGGCGGTGTAATAGATCTCTTGGATCTCTGCGAGGAGCTCTCAGACTCGCGAGACAGGTCAGGAGGAGAAGAGAGCGAACGCGAATTATCGAAGCGGCTGGGGTACTGGTGAGCCACCCATCGACCTGCCAGATAAGGCGCTATGTCCCGCAATTCGTGCACGTTGGGCGCCGAAGTAAACATTTCTCCTAGGATGGAGGTTTTTGAGTCTGGACTGAAACTGCGTTCGAACATTTCGCGCACTCGATTCACTGCCCGGCGAGCCTCCAATTCTTTGGTTTCTTCCTTGTGAGCCTCGGATCCCGCAGCTTTACGAGTAGCGGACTCTTTTAGTTCGGCAGTTTTGCTGATCACGTTGATGTGCGGCATGGTGAGATCTTCCAAGCGCCAGGGGATCCGGGGAATCGGCGATACTCTTCCTCTCCTTCTGCGACCTCTCGGTGGCTCGTACTTGCGTCGCAGCCATGCAACGTCCGGTATCTCCTGAGGTTTTATATAGTTTTTAGTAGTGTCCGTTACCTTCTTCAGCAAGTTTCTGGCCAATTCTGGGTCGCTTTGAAAACGCTTCGGAGGCGGGCCGAATCTTCGGCGGCTGCTGTGCGAAAGCTCCTCGAGGCTCTCGAACTTGGCACGCAGTCGGCGCACCGTGCCGTCCCGGACGAGCTTGAGGTAGGTCCGCCAGTACTTCTCGGGATCGGGGGATCCGCAGCGCTGCCACAGGCTTTCCAAGCTGCCGGACGACTCGCAGTAGTAGTCCGTGGGTGACGCGACGCGGTACGGACTGACACTGCGCGCTCGCAGCTCCTCGTAGTCACGGTCGCCCGGGCATGTGCGTCGCGTGCTCGCGACCACGTCCGGCGAGGCGGAAGAGCTTCTTCCTCTATCGCCGCTTATTTGTTCCGCTTTGCCGGGAGGCGATGCAGAGCGGGAGCGCTGCCTACGAAAGGGCAACGCTTGGTACTTGGCCGAGGCACTTTCACCGAAAAGCTCCTTCAAGTCGGCGAAACTCTGGGCGGACGAAAGTTTGCAAGGCATTTTGGGAGATTTTGGTTCGTCTTTGCGCTCTTCCATCTTCTCGTAGAATTCGACCTTTTTCTGCAGATCATCGGCACATTCGCTAGATCGACGAACAACCGTACGAACGGAAGTGTCCGAACTCTCCGTTGCGCTGTCTACCTGATCTTGTCCTTCTTTTTCGGGAGAAGTGATGGCTAAAGCGGGCGGTTTCTTTGCCCATTCTTTCATTACTCTCTCTACTCGTTCTTTCTGTTCAGGACCGTTATCACTTGGAGTTAGAACTAATACAAAATTGCTCTTTTCCTTAGATTTCGACGTGTCGTCACTTGTGGGCCCATCAATAGAAGAACAAGTTCTGGGAGAGACGCTGGTTGTACTTTTTGCTAGAGTTGCAGCTAAAGCTCCAGCAGTTTCTCGAGGTTTGATCATGGATGACGCTAATCTTTGGCTAACCTTTTCGAGCATTTCCTTACCTAGCGATAATGATAATCTCTTTTTTTCACCTTCGCTCAGAGGTGACGAGTTGGGGGCACGGTCGGATTGTGATCTCTCGAGACTTGATACGCGACTTATGGATCCGCTTCGTCTCATCCCGTCGGTTTCTGCGCCACGCCTAGAGCGATCGGGCGATATCATTGAGTGGCATCGAACGTGTAGACCTAGACCGTCATCAGGAGAAATATCTCTTTTTTTCTTTGGTACAACAATTTCGTATTCCGATATACTCGATTGTTCGGTATCTGAAGCAATTATTTCTTTTTTCACTATTTCTGCAGGTTTTTCTTTTTTTATTATTTCTTTTTCTTTCGGTTTTTCTTTTTTAGTAATCTTTTGATGTTCTACGATTCCATTAGTAATAGGAGTAACTGAGACAGTTGGTGCTTCAGCTGTTTTAGTCTTAATTACTTTTTTCGGATGAATAGGATCGTTGCCATAAATGTCATTTAACTGATTTTTCAAAGCAGTAACCTGTTCAATAGATAAACTACTCCAAAACTTATTACTGCCTCCAAGACTTCTTTGAAGAGATGCTTGAACAGATGATCTATCGAACTCTGATCTTTCTGTAGCCTTTCTGGTCATTGTATTAGCTACATTGACAACCGAATTACCTCGCCATAGAGGTTTGTAAGTGTCCTTTTTAGAGGCTATCTCTCGTTGTCGTGTTGCTTCCAATTCACTCTCTTCTTTCGCCAGTTTATGAAATTGCTCTTTTATATTTTCTACAGATCTCTCTTTACATCGTAAACTACAATCCCCACGCCATTTATAACGATCCACATCTCGGGTAGAAAAAAGAAAATCTTTCTCTTTTTGGACTAACTTCAGTTTTTTGTATAAATTCTTAAGCTCTTGCTCTGCTCTTTCCTTGGTTCTAACTTGTTTCCAGCGCTCGTAATCAATAATTTCTTCATTTTTTAATCTAGGTCGAAGTTCTCCAGTTGAGGTAGTTTTTTCAAGTTTCCCCATCCTTTCTAAACTCGAGTAAAAATCGTACAAATCCTTGTATCGCTTAGACTTTTGTCTGGAATGAAGTCTTTCTAAAATATACTGTTGATAATCTTCACGATCAACGGGATAACTCATCAGAGAACTCGTACTCCTAGTTAAAGACGCATTGGATCCCATGTTTTGCTTGTAACCGTAAATATAGTCCATCTCACTAGCACTTCTTGCTCGAGACTTTCTTACCGGTGCTTCGCTTGCATTGTCTGCATTATCTTGGCGTAGACTGTGAATCTTTCGATTAGACGGTGATCTTATTGGAGATGGTGACGGAGACCGTCGACCACTTGAGTCAGGGCTTTCTCTTAAAGTTTTCAAAGGTGGTTCACTCAAACTTCTTTCTTTTATACATTCACGGGTCAAGTCCGGACTTCTTACTCGCAAAGAACTTGAAGAACCGAAATCATTCATCATTTGCATGCTATCGTATTTATTGAATCTCGACAGGGATGTTCTTACTCCGTATGGGCTGGAGCTTCTTGAGGACAAGCTCTCTCGTTCCCAATTGCGGAATCGTGAGTTAGATACAGGACGCTTGTGTGCGAGATAAATACTCAAAGATTTTAGCGATGGCTCTGATTTATAGCTATCGCTATAACTGATCTCTTGGAACATTCTTACCCGATCGAGCACTGACGACCTACGGAGTGGACTTGGTTCAGTAGAAGTTAATAATATATCTCTTAAAAAGAGATGCTGGAAGAATGAGTCCGACATTGTTGCCTCTTGATGCTGTTTCAATAAATCAACCGTTAAGGTTGGAGTAGCCACATCTGATTTAGACATTCTCTCCTTCGATTTTTGACGTTCTAAACTGCTAGATTTACTCGAGTCCTTAGAGCTTTCTTTTTTCTTGTTTTTATCGCAAATTTTCATTTCTTTGCGCATTTTAGTGTCGGAAAGCGATTGCTTTGAATCTGCTTTTTGAATTGAAGTAATTTTATCTTTAATTTTTCTTTTCTTGGGATCGCTTGTACTTTCAGGTGCAACGGTACGTTGCCTCAACGTACTTCTTCCACTTCCAGTAGTTGTTTTCAATATTTCTTTACCTTTTGGAGATATAGTTATTGTAGCTTTTAAGGACTTCTCGTCCAATTTTAGCCTACTAGTGCCTAAGCTCGATGAGTACGGTGCAGATGTATTTTTGACTACCGTCCCTGAGGACAATACTTTAGTACTTACAGTTCTTGTTAATCGATCTTTTTCTTTTTGTTTTTGAAGAACACTGCGAACTTCAACGGGTGATGTCAAATCAATGGTTGATCTACTGAGTCTTTTGCAAGATTCTTCCTGTTCTTTTTTCGATCTCCGCACTTTATGATCCTTCTTCAAACTCGAATTCGTTGTTTTAGAACGAGGAACGTGCTGGCAAACTTTATCAGAATTTCGCAAATCTCTGGAAGAACTAGCAATTGATGATTTTGAAGTAGTTCTAACAATCGTTGGTTTAGTTTCTAATGGCTTTTTAATTAGCGAAAGTTTTGGCGATCTAGCAACAGGACTAGCTGAAGTGCAAATTCGAGATCTCACACGACCTATTCCAATATCACCCGAATCGTAGTGACTGCGAGCTAAACAGGGTTCGGATTGCCTTTTTTTAGAATCGATAGAAATGCCGGAAATGGGTCGTCTAGTTAATGAAACTGGACTGACGGACGAAGTTCTAAGGACTTTTCGCTTTTGAGAATCCTCCCTATCTTTTCTGTGCTTTTCCAAATTTGAGTTAAGCTTCTCTTTAAGCAAACGTATGTTCGAAATTTGCTCTTCAACAAAACACTGTTCGTGCCTGACGTTCTGATTTTGCGCGTTATCCGAGTTAGCGATGTTCGAGTAGAGCTTTAGAGTTCGATTGTTACGCGACGACTTTCTCTTGGGAGGTGAGGGTACTTTGCTACTTAAGGAGCAAGGATTCGTGGTATTAGAAACTTTACGAAGCGCAGGGCTATTATTTCTCGACGAGAGAGACTGCGGACGCCTGGACGTCGGCGACGCCATAGAAATGACGGGGATGCGCGAGACGTTCATCGACGAGGTCGAGGATGCGGGCGAGGCGGTGGCCGAACTGCAGCTGCTCTTCCTGTGAACGCGAATCCTCGTCAGTGTCGGCGAGATCGGAAAGTACTCAATCTCGGTGTCGTCTGTGGACAAAGTTCAGACAGGTATTCGGCACGACCGTTTTACAAGTGGGTGACGAAGCTCGAAGAGTTGTGAAAATAGCGGTAGTCCCTGTCACCAGAGCCTTGTGGTCAAGAAGTAAAAGAGTGGACGAGTCGATAGGTAACTTGTCATTGATCCAGAGGTAGTACAAGCGTGCGCTGATCCTTACTTTGGCTTGATTACTGGATTGTTACTTCAAGTGTAAGACACGCGTGAACATGGCAGCACTTGAGTTCAAATTTCTGGTGCGAATTACAAGTGCATATACAAAAAAACGTGATGTCAAAAAGAAATACTAAAAAACTTGCATGATTTAGGCGTACCAATATTGATAGATATTAATAGACTCATAAAATAGATTCTCACAATTTATTATTACTACAAAATTTTTCACGAAAAATAAGTTTGAAAAGTATTCGAAAAATGTTCTAGTAATGAAAAATGCGAGAGACTATTTTATATAAAAGTCGTGCTTATGGATTTCAGTAGAGCAGAGTAAATCAAATAAAAACTGCAGCATTTAATCGATGATTTTATAAGCAAATAACTAAAATAGCCTACGAAAAATGAAAAAGCTTCATTCTATGATATCAAAATAATAGGATAACATATGTATGTAAAAATAGATTTCAAACGATAGAGTGCAAATAAAAATCGTGCAATTTAAGAAAAATCGATTGCACGTTCAACGAAATATAAAGCCATTTTCATGCTTTGACTACAAATGAAACTACGTAAAATATAATATATTGTTTTTTCAAGCGATAACATGATACGTTATAAAAATTCTTATAACTACAATAATAATGTTATATATTGTTTTATACCCAACACGAGATCATGCTGGATTAGTTTAATGGCTGTCACCTTATTGCATAATGCATATTAACAAAGAAAAGTTAATAAAAAGTAGAAGTTTCGAAAAGTTTTATTCAGCATACATTCAGAATACGAAGTATATATCAGTATAATTAATCACGATATATTTATTATTAAGATTCTTTCTCAATGTACGCTAATAATAAATGAAAAAATATGTCATTTAAATAATGAAGCTTACTAAATTCTACGCGAAATTTGAACGAGTTTTGAAAGCTCGGGAAAACTTACCTTTCGGACGTTCGGGAGCTGGTTTGCGAAGACCATGAAGGGGGACGTCTCCACCTTTTTGAACGGTTTTATAGGCTATCCTCTGCTCGAGAGGGCTCAATGGACTGGCGTCTTCA
This sequence comes from Eurytoma adleriae, assembly GCA_900480045.1. Lineage (NCBI taxonomy): Eukaryota > Metazoa > Arthropoda > Insecta > Hymenoptera > Eurytomidae > Eurytoma > Eurytoma adleriae. The sequence goes on from UXGC01000138.1 coordinate 175,002, forward strand.
CGCCGGCGGAAGACGAGTGTCGAGTCACTTTCGTAGCCAGACTCCTTGAGAGCGCTGCAAATGTCGTTAAAAATTAGCAAACTTTGATAATGAATTTTTGAGGGGCTGGACTGTCGAGAATAGTTCCAACGACTTCTACTTCAAAAGTTTGCAAAGCCAAGATAATTTATTAAATTTAAAATTTCTGCATTTCTTTGCCAGTCCATTTTATTGTTTGTTAAAAACAATTTTACTTACTGAGTCATATAAGACTTAGGCGAATGTCTGCTAGACTGTTCGAACGGCTGAAAAAAGAATAGTTTATTTAAATTACTGCGTACAAGATAAATAGGTTTGATATTGACGCATAAACTACATGCTATTATATACGTGCTTGAGTTTTAGTAACCCCAAACATATTGCGAATAGTCTACTATAATACATCCAATCATATCATGTAATATACATTTAAATACGTTTAAATTTGTTTATGATTTAATTAACGTGTAGTATTTCGAATTATAGTAGATAATCGTAGTAGCGATTGATTATATGTTATGTTGATCATGAGCGGCAGATTGGTGATTTTGCCAATGGTTTTGAGGAATGAAAAGCATGCTTTAGAGTTGCAGCTTTTGCAAATATTAGTATGTGCGTGCAATTAATAAGGTACACATATACAAGAACATGAGAAATGTGTAAATAATTGATTGGCTTCAATGCTTCAGAGAAGGAAATATCAACATTGCATTTCATTAAAATTATCAACGAACGTACAGACTAGCGATTTTAAATTAGCTACAGTATACGGGTCCATTGTAGAATCAAGTATCGTTTATGATTATCTGTAAATTGTAACATTGTCACTGGCTGTTGTTAATGTGTGTAACGATGTGGAATTGTGTACTGATAAAACGTCGTTGTAAAAAGATACAGTTAACAATATATAAAGTACTAGTATTAATTAGCTATATGTAAAAAATGGTACAGTAAAAAATCTTTCTTCCGTTCAAAACAAAAAGTAGAAAAACTACCTCGTGGGAGTATGAGAAATAAAGAAGAGAATAAATAAAAGAGAAGAATTAAGGGCGAGATAGGTCGCATTCCGTGCGCAGTCAAAGAATAGATAAGGGGTAATAGGGTAACATACCATACAGACAGATATTACGCCAATCTCACAGCTAGAAATACAGAGAGAGAGGGGGGATCGAATAAAAGAGAGGAAGAATCGTCATGAACAATGATGAACAAGATAAAATCAGACTCCGAGCGATGCATGTAATATAAAAAAATGCGGCGAGCGGTGCAGCGTGACGGTGACAGCCGTGGGGCGCTCTCTAACCGGACGTGAAGAAGAAGAGGGCGCTACCGCGGCATGATTGGCGGAGGTGTTGGTGGTGGTGCCGTTAGAAGACGAGTTGGTGACCGAGGAGGAGGAGGAAGCAGAAGAAGAGAGCGGGGCTGGCTGGGCGCCGGCCGCGTGGGCGAGCAGCAGCGCCGGCGGCTGCCGCTGTCCGGGCGGTGCCCGGTGCCCGGCGAGCGGGGCCCAGTCCTCGCCCTCCAGCGGCCTGATGAGGCGGCCGCGCTCCGACTCGCCGGTGGAGCCGCTGCGCGGCCGGGCCTGCGGGCCCGCGGCCCCGCCGCCCGAGGCCAGCTCGAAGAGGCTCTCGAGCAGCCGGGACTGGCGGAGCCGCTGCTGCTCCTCGTTGAGCTCGAGGTCCCGGCGGATCTTGCCGTTGGCCTCGCGCTGGGAGCGCGAGAGCCGCGGGCCGAGCGCCGGGCCGCCGCCGGGGAGCTGGTAGAGCGCGCGCCCGAGGGGCGAGGGGCCGCGCAGCGAGCGGCTCAGCCCCGCGGGTCTGCTTACACTGTAGGACAGTTGGCCCTGGGGCTGGCGCGTCCGGTAGGTGAGCGCTGGCTGCTCGCGCTGCAGCAGCGTGCTGGAGGCGTTGCCGGGCTCGCCGGCCTTCTGCCCGCGGTTCTGCAGCTGTCCGTTCTCGTCCAGCCACTGCGGGTGCGCCCACGAGGAGGAGTACGCCCACGAGTAGGTCACGGGGACAGAGAGACACCCAGGGACACACAGTTGTCGCAGTTGTTACTTTACTTGCCATTGGTGGAGCACTTTGGGGAGCCCGAAAATTCTCCACTCTACTTTCTCGATCAGCGTCAGCAGTTTTTCAGATCTCTTTTCTTTTTAATTCCCGATTCGTTTGATACGGTTCATCTTGCGCTGCAGTTTGCGCATTGCATAGAATATTCAAGTGACCGAGACTGAGATTTATTGGAATAGCGGGAATTGAATTTGAATTTAGTTAACTTGACGCTGACGAGGTCGGAGTAAGCTCGATCGAGCGGCGTAATTAAACATTTGCAAATTAAATTTTCTGCTTTGAACGTATTGAAAGAATAGGAGCCGTGCAGAAAAGTTAAATACGCGTAAATGAGTATCCGCTTTCATCCGATTCGTCAAAGAAATGCATTGTCACTTTAAGTGTCATATTACTGGTGAGAGGAAGAAATTACAATGTGAGATAGGCAGGCAAGACGTTTTCACTCGTTTTGCACTCCAGTTACGTGAAAGGTGTCAGTACTCAAAGCGAATTGCAAATGTAATTACTGTACAACTACAAGTCCCGCTGCAGTTTAATCAAATGTCGATCTTTTTCTATATAAGAGATGGAAGTTCATCAGCTTCCACTTCAGCAAAGCTATTTTAATTTTTTAATTATACATTCAATTTAAAAGCTATGTCGATCGACAATGATCATTATTTATTTTGTTCATTACGTATCTTCGCAGTTTTGACAAAATAAAGTTAGATCAAATAAAAATCGGTTAGTTGTTAGTAAAAAAAAGAAAACCCTTAAAGAACGTGTTAACTGCGAAGACAAGTAGTCTTTCAAGATCGTTTGATCACAAACGATTGTCCTTCTTAAATTAATCACATTTTTGGAGAATAAAATATTGCGTACCCCGTCAAATATGTCCATGACCTCGTCCCACCACTAGAAAAAAAGGATTAAAATAATGCATTACACTATGCGTCATTTCTAACTTGGTTATATGATAAAATCAGAACAAATTGTTAACTAAAATAAAAGTAAAAAAGTATCAGTAGAGGCCATCTATGAAAACTACGTTATTTGCGACATTCCTCGCAGCTCATAAGTTAGTCCGTTTTTCACACTAATTAGATAGATGACGTCTGCTTGGCAAACGAAAACTTTTTTTTAAACAAAAACAGTATCTAAAAAAGCATTGCTACGTAAGCTAAAAACGAAAAAAATAATACACACTGAGTATAGATTGTACATAAGACTGAAATGATATTTTGTATTGCGTTCAGAGAAAATTTGTCGTGAATTAAACTAAAAGTAGTTATAAAGCTCGCATGTTATGGCTGATTCTGTACATATGTATAAGTTTGCATCGCTCGCAGAAAAAATGAATCGCTTCTTAGGCCAAAATAAGTTGCCCTCTCGCACAGTTTACGAAAACAAAGACCACAACAGAAACACTCTGTGTCAAAAATAGTTAATAAGATATATAGAAACTTTAAGTTCGTGTCGTCGTTACCTTTCGCTTCTCCCACGAGAGATCGCTCAGCGGCTGGAAGAAAAGCCATTGCAAACTATCATAAACAACTATCCGGATAGTTAATCAACTTATGATTATCGAACTCCAATATTTTTATAATTAAGTACACCTGTATATAGGTATATTATTTCGTGATTTTAAAGATACGACAAATTTACGTATAACGAAATCTCGCGAATTAACTGTAATCTCACCACAAGTAAGCATAAAGTCACCCTAGTTTACATCGACCCTTAATCCGATTACAGAATTTAGGCGCGACCGGATACATTTGATAATCGCGAAATGTGACTCGCCTTCTCCTCGCGATACACGATAGCCCGATTAGCAATTCGACCATGCAAGTTTTTCTTTAACGACCTCGGGCAAGTTGGCGTTTGTACAGAAGCCACGAAATACCACTTTGTTACGATCGGTATATTTCTGGCGCTTTAAAGTCACGATCGGCTATAACGCCCGACTGGCCGTTCCATTAATTCTACACATGAGTTACGTCGCGTGCGTTTGTGAGTCTCTGGGCAAGTTTTTTTTCGATGATATTCTTGTACGATTTCTATGAGTTTTGATACCTCTTTGGTTTCCTTCTCTTGGATCGAGCAATTTCCCGGTACGTAGTCCTCTATTCTGCCAGGTTGCATGTGATATGTATCCGGCGAGTAATGGCCATCTAAGCGTCCAGTTCTACAATGAAAATAAAGCGACACATTATAATTTGAAATAAATATGTGCTATTCTAACGGTTCGTAATGAACAGATGAAACTTACGGCCTGGGTAAAGTAGACGTGGAGAAGTCATTTTCTTTATTACGCTGTCTGAGTCGTCTATTGTCGAGAGTCGCCGATCTGTCGGTGTAGCTGCGTTCGGGCTCGCTCAAATAACCACTGGATGTACCACTGTAGCCGGTCCTCGTACCTGGAAAATAAGCGGAAAAGCGGGTCTTGCATTAGTGACAGGATCACTTAATCATCGGCCAACAAACCAACTCAACACTGGATTATTTTTAGTAGATGCGTTAAGAAAAAAGTACATTATTATTCGTTTGCCGTGTGACGGGAGTCCTTTTGCGCAGCCAGCCTAGCTAATACATCCTTAAAAAGCAGATATTGGTTTAATCGGCGTGGAAGGCCGCCTCTGTCAATCGTGAGGGAAATCGACTGCATTCCGACGCACTGCGCTTTGCGCATCGATGCGGTCCGTATTTTAAACGTGCTTTTCGATCACGATTGACATGGGCTTTCCAGATAAATAAGCGCATTGAAAGGTGGTTATTGTGATTGTGCTTGAATTACAGAAATTCCGCCGTTTGTTGTGAATAATGGCTTTTAAGTGAGCTTCGAGAGAAAGAGAGCAGATTATTTTTGCGTCTACTGTTTTGGCCGCCTGTCGTTCTGTGTGTGCAATAAGCAGGAAATAATACGCTGGTAATTCATCGCATCTCCTAATAAATGTTACTCTACCGCTGCGCATGTGAACACATCCATTAATCATTGTTAGGGTAAAGTAGTATCATTCAGTCAGCTCCTATATTTTTATAGAATTATTTATTTGACTATACAAAAATATGTAAAAAAACGGAAATGAGGTAACGAACGCCTGGGGACAATAAAAAAAGTAAAATAATGTAACAGACATATGTATTGATTTATTAGACGTCAATTTTATTTTTGGACTGAAATGGGTTTGCGATACGAAGAAAGAAATTAGGTAAGCTAAATTTAAAGTATATTAGCAGCCAAGTTAATGTCATTAATAAGTCGCACAAATGTCATGAGCTTAGCACAGAGTAATCGCACTGCCGCTTCTAAAATCCAAGAAGAAAAGTATATGGGTAATCACCTCGGTGTGGTTTGTAGCGGATGGTTACGTAGTCGTCTGTAAATGCGAAAATTGGCTTACATGAGACTTTTTTTCAACGGCTGACAATCGATTTCTTTTTTAATAGAACATTTAATTTTTTTTACCGAGAGGAGCAAACTAACCGTTTTTTGGCGCGCGATGAAGGGAATCGTACATTCGCTTGTACCACTTAGCTTGGTTGTTTTCTTTCACTTCCTGCAAGAATTAGATGACTTTCGTATTCAGTTCGCACTTCTCACGCATTGATTAGCAACGAAAGCTGCTTATTATCTTCAGCTAGCAGTGTTTTACGATCGATTCACAAAAGAAGGCGGTCATTCCAATAGAGACGCGTATAAAAGATTCGGTCTCGAAAAAAGAAGTTATAAAATTTGAGAAATGGAATTTTTCAATTCACGTCCTTTCAAAGAATCGATAGCATTCGTTCCTTTTTTTTCTTATCCAGCCAACGTGTGACTTACGGATCGCAGTACGATGGGTACGCCGTTCCTCGTAGTCGGACCAATACCCTCGAATTTACGAGGCCCGAGATCGGCCATCTTCTTCGGCGGAGCATTTTCGGTCTCCGGCTCGCTCTCGTACTCCTTCTTCAGCGTATAGACTGCTCGAATTTTTTCAATGAGTTTAGAGGATCAGATTTTCTCAGCGTAGGGTTTCTAGTATACTTTATGGACTTTTTCTTTTGTCTCGCTTCGGCCTTTCGCACGCGAACCTCATCGGCGTGAAACGATGCAGTAAAGATTTATGAGGTGACGCGCGTGCGTGTATGCGAAAGCAAGTTTCATCGTGAAGTTTGACAATAAAAAAAAGGTGCCGTGTGTTCGTGAATGCACAAGAAAATTACCGAGGGGGATAAAAAAAAAAGAGAAAAAAGTAGAGAGAAAAGACCCGTGAGAGAGTTGCGACGATACTTACTGACTTCTCCAGGACTCAGCAGCGGCCTCTCCTCTTTGCCGGGCGCGATGTGGTCGGTCTCGTCCAAGTAGGCCGCTCCCTTTGGCAACTGTCCCTCTGTTCCGTGAAAAGAAAATTTCAGCCGGGTCAGAAAACCGTGAAACGCGACATCAAAACGAATAAATGGCGAAAAAAATATTTCTCTTTTTTTTTTTGCTAAAAAATGTAAAATAAGCTTTCAAGAAGGGAGCGGGCGCTCGGGCAAGAATTTACCTATACCCGCGCGGGTTGGAAAAGTGCAGAGAGAAGAAGAGGGGAATATAGGTACCTCTGGCTTTCTGCAGCAGAGTAATGGTCGGATTTTGTGCCCTTGGCAGCCGCGGCGCGCCCGAGAGCGCATTCAAGCCCTGAGAAGGAGCCGAGTAGGAATTGACAATTCGCGAGGGGATGCTCTGCGAGAGGACTTGAGTGGCCTCCCTCTTCTGCTCCTCTTCTTCCCAGGGTGGCGGCGCCGTGTCCCCCTTGGATGGCTGTTGTTGCCGCTGCTGCTGCTGCTGCTGCTGCTGCTGCTGCTGCTGCTGGACGAATACACCGAAAGTCAATATTACTTGCGATTGCTTTGCAAGCCGGGAACTGCCATTTCCCTTGCAGACATTCGTCTCCTCTTTTTTGTTAGGTATACTTTTGAAATTTTTGAGAAAATACTTTTTTGCGTTTGACGATTTTTTGCGAACTCAACTTTATAAATGAGATTCAAAGTAAGAAAGTTTTTGAATTTATGAAAATTAAGAAACAATAGCTATTTTAATACTTTTGTTGATTTTATTGTCTACTTTTCTAAGATATTTAAGAACTAATTAAAGCTGCATAATAATGGGTAAATTTACTTCGTAAGATAGTGTTATTTTTCAGAATAGAAAGCCTTTGATCTTGCAAACGTAAATACCTGTGCGAACTTCTTCCTACTCAGGACAGGACTTTCAAATGGGACTGGACGGAATTCTTTCCTCTCGGGAACTGGACTTGGTCCTGCGCTTGAAGGGGTCCAAACAGGCGGAATTGGTTCATCCTTCTTATCCTTGCCTCGCTCTGGACTTGGCGGCTTTGTGGGTCCGCCGCCTGGCGACCAGACACCTGGACAAAACGCATTATCAGAAAATTTCCTTTCATCCGACTTTTTATTTTATTTCTTCCCCCCCATACTTCGGCGACGCTTTCATTATCAAGCACCTCTGAAAACTTATCTAAAAAAATCCGTAATTAGGAGAAGCGTATCGTTATAAAAAGGAGCTTGAAAAAGAGGCATGCAAAACAGGGCCGGCGAGTTCATTCAAGAAGCTCTCGGCGACGTTCTCGATTTTTCATCCGTGTGACTCAGTGACGCGATTTCAGAATAACCACGGGGCAGCCGGCCGCCCGCGCAAAAACGGAATAATTAGGGTCTTTGGTTTCTGTTATGAAAGCCGGACGACGGGAACACGTGAATTTACGACGTGACGGTCGAAATATACACCGTGCACACCTATATATATAAGCGCGCGCGTGGTATCCGAATTCGCGAGGCTCTGGTCGAGGCGTACGGGGGCGGCGGAAAAAGAGCTAAAGTTGGCCGCCCGGAGGAGTATTACATAAATGATCTTTCTTTCTCGGCCCGCGCGCGCGGACTTCTTAGCCGCCTTCCCCGGGGTAGCCGTTCCACGATAAATTTGTCTGAAACTACCTAAGCGCACTGCGCCTTTAAGCTAATTTGACGAAAACGACGAATTTATTCGCCTTTTCCTTAGATAATTAAGGTTTCTAGAACTCCACATTTTTATAATTAATCCAAATGAATATACTTTGTGATTATAAAAAAAACTAACTTTTTACCGCTCTTTTATCGTAAATCAAGTGGAAGACGAGGACGTGTTTTATGCAGAATGAAAGTAATTAAAAAAGTACATTTTTTAAAGCATCTTAAAAATAAAGTTCAATTTGCTAAGATGAAGAAGAAGAACTGCGCGAAAACAAGATACGGCGAAACGAGGTCCCCGAGCTTAGCGGGTCAGAAGTAACAGTGACAAAAGTTTCGTTTGCTTTTCTTGTTAAAACGAGCGTGTCGAAAAAAGCCGGCAGTGTTTGTCCACGTGGTCGCGTCCATGAAGTCGTATATAGCAGGCGGTGGTACAGGGAGAAAAATGAGCGTGTTACATGTAAACAAACGAGACCTCATTTTCGAGCGATAAGCGCCGAGATACCTTTTTCCCACGCAACCGCGTACGTACACACGGCGTCTTGAGCGATCTCTTGCAGATGAAATATTGAAAAAGTGATTATTTTTTTGCCTGTGCGGATTGTCGACCTTCCGCAATTTTTTGCGAGCGAGGTAAATCTATTTTTATTGAAAATTTATTAGCTTAATTCGGTTAACTAACTGGGAATGTAAGCGAACCACAGGTAGTCGCAATCTTAATTACATCTTATATCTAATTTGAGATTGTGCGAAGTGCAAATATAAAGCGTTCTGAATCACGGCTATTAAAAGCGACGTTTTTATGTTGTACGAGAATAGTGTGACATGGCAGTAAACTTTATAATGCACAATAAAGGAATAAATATACCACCTAAAACGTTCGAAGCATTCCATTCGAGTAATCGCTCGGCGAAGCGGTCGAACGCGTCGAATGAAAATTTCCCCGTTAACGCGGCGCGATTTTTCGATTCAAAAATAACCATCCGTAATAACTCGGCGGGTACCCAGCCGCGGGCAACAATGTAAACATTGCGCCAACTTTTGGCACGAATTTCGCGCGTCTGTTTTTCGCGCGTTCGCGCTTTTCATCTCTGCACGCGAAAAAAAAAATCGCCGAGGCCCAGCGACACGCGTAGGCGCGAGGAAACAGGAAATCGAGTGCGTCCGCGTATAAATTTAGCGCTCGCGCGTTATAATTACGGCGGGGAAGTCGGCGACGCGCTTTCCGACGGCGGCGACGCGCTTTGTTAATGCGCCGATAAATCGCGCGGCTTTTTTGCGCGGGCGAAAAAGGACGAGGAAAAACGGAGCGGCTGTTTACCTCGGCGCGGCCCATTAATCCGGCGCGATGATCGAAAGTAGGTTAATTGATGGGACTCGCCGAGTTTTCGCCGGCTTTTCCGCGCCGGTTGTTTTTCAAAAAGTTCGAGGAGCGTGCCGCGGATGTCTTGATAAATGCCGCCGGTCCGGGGATTAAATCTCCGCCGTCGGGCTTCATATAAATAGACACTTTTTTATTTTCACTTTGCGCGCTTAATGACCGGTCACGCGGTGAAATAAATATACCAAGTTCTTCCCGTTTTTCGCTCGTAGGCAATGGAGTATAAAATTAATTTTTGCCGGCGAGTTAAATATTATAATTTTGTTGAATGCATACACACTAGAGGCAACACACAACAATGAAAACTCCATGCTTTGTTAAAATACTTACGTCGTGCGCCACGCGTATTGTGGTCGGTACAATTATTTCTTTTACTGTTAATAAGATTTTTTTGTTATTTATTTATTTATGTTTTTATAGTTTTCTTAGTTTGAGTTATGTAACGAAGTTGTTTTCGCGCATTCGCGATCAAAACGACATAGATTACGAAGAGTAAGGACAGTTTTCACGACCAATTTACCTGGCTTCGCCGACGACGCTTTGAATTTCGGGGCGATCATTTCTGAAAACACCAAAGTCGTCCACTGTTACAATGTTGGACATTAACACTCTATATATAACATTTAGTTTTCCTCACTCGGTGCGTGTGATTTTCCAAAACGTCACTTATGTAACCCGAATGAGTTTTTAACAGTTCCCTTCTATTAATAAACATGTTAATATTAATATACAACTGTCATCTCAGCTAATTTTCATTTTTCTATATTTATAACTTGGCCTACCATTAAATAAAAAGTACGAAAAACATTAAGTTAGATTGTTTTACTATAAAATAAAAAAAATACAAATAATGTAAAAATCTCTTCGTTCGGGCTAACCACCTAGGCACTATAAAAAGTAATCCCGGAAGAAGTTTTGCGCAGTTGTGTTGAGTGGAGGATAGGCTGCAGATGTATCGTCAAAGCGCACGATACGGCGGGACGACTCGGTCGCTTATCGCGCGCGCGTCTGCTCGCGACCCCGTCCCCGGGGGAGTACGCAAACAGGGCGGCGCCCGCGGGGGAGCGCCGGGGTAACTCAGGGCTCGATTTTTCGCGACTCCCCGGGGCGCGGCTCAAAGAGCGCGGCGGCCGCGCCGAGTCTTCGCGGTTCATTAATACAGAAGCGCACTTGATGAGGAGGAAGAGGAGCCGGCGAGAGCCGGAGAAGGCAGATGAGCCGCCGCGGAGGAGGCCCGCCCTAGACGCTGGAGACGACCAAAAGGAAACGCCTCGACCTCCCCGTATCTCTCTTCGGAAGTGACCATGCTTTTCGCGAAGACTATTTTCAGACCCTGATTTTCCGATTGTTCACTTGTTGTTTTTTTAACGAGCTTTTTACGGGGATAATTTATTTTTATTTTTTTTTTGTTAGCGGAAAAAATAGTTTGGATAGCGGTGCTATTGTTATTTTACGTTTAGTTTATTGTGTCTATAATTACGTGTGTTAAAATTTGTATGATATTCGCCAGACAAAATATACATATACATTTATCAGCAGATTCACGTTGCGGATGAAACATTAATTGGGGGGTTGAATAAAATACTGATCTTCTCTAATCCGTCGTTAGTGACCACATAGTAAAATGGTCAGAAGTATTTTTAGTCTGGTTTCTATAGCCTAACGATCCTCGTAAATTATTTTACGGCTTATATTCATCTCGCGTTACTCTAATAACTTTTATCATGAACATTTTTTTTTAAAATAAATTTCCAAACATTCGTCGAAATTTTTCTCTCAAATCAGAGTAAAGCACTGCCAAGAGGCTGTTAAAATTCGCAAGATAATTACGCAAATTAACGCAACAGTTGTCTGAATCAATTCGAGAAATACAAATTGGCAGTCCGCAGCATTGAAGATGAACGTAGTCGAGTGCTTTATTTCTGTCAAGTAAATACGATCCGCAAACTTCCGCGCGACAGTCTCCCACACCGGCTCCGCGTAATGGTTTCTCTTTCGAGTCTGCGGAGATGACTCAAAGTCGCGTCTGTACGCACCTTATTTACTATTATACAACTGGTACGCGCGCGGAGTCACTCTCGGGCGTTTTGAATGTACCGTTTGTTTTGACGTCACACGATGTTTTCATTATTTATGCAAACCAGCGTTAAATAATTTTTAGCGGCGGTGCACCGCGTGCGTTCCCTACGCTCCAGATAGCTTGAGAAATGGAACGCCATCCAAATTAGTTACGGGATTTTAAAATCGTCTTGTACGCAAAACGGTAACACGATATTCGGGTTGCGTAATTTCCTACGCGTGTTTTCTTGCTCGACTTTTCGATTTTCCATCCACGAATTTTATAGTTTCAGCTTGCAGTTGTTAATTTACTCACAAGATAATTATATTTAATAACGGGTTTATTATATTTATTAACGGAAATGTTTTTTAAAAATTTCAATTTGGTTTTGAATGAGTTGTTTGTTTAGAGTTGAAGCAATTGTGCATCGGTTCAAAAGAATTTTTACGCAATTTAATGTTATTGTTTTGCCTTGCAAAAATATGCGTAGATAAGTAAACAAAGGCTGTTGTATTCATCCGCCCGTCTTACTATACCCGACTTTTTCCACTTGCTCGCGACCAGGCTTACTTTTTGGCCTGTCACTACTTCACAGAAAAATAGAAACGAAGAGATTAACATTATTTGTACGTTTTTCTTTAACCTTCCTCGCACTACACAACATCTTCGAGTGAAGCTGAAAACCACCGGTTCATAAAATAATCACTATATAGGAAACACCTGACCACAAGCTCGTCGATCGTCCCGAACGTCATACAAGATCCGCGAAAAATCACTCACTTTTCTCCAGCATGGCGGGTCTCGGGATTCGGCCACTTTAACACTCGCTGAGTCTCTCGCGGGGGGAAGGGTCTAAGGAAGCACGTAGCAAAAAAATCGAGCGCGCGAGTCAGTTCATAATAGGCGCGAGCGACGCTCGTCCCTCTCTCGGCTCTCGAGAGCTCGGTGGTGCGCACAGAACTGTGAGAGGCGGGCGTCGCGACGCTCCGCGCTGCCGTTTCCGCTTACGTTTACGCGCCGTCGGCACGACCGAGAAAGAGAGAAAGAGAGAGAGAGAGAGAGGCGCCTCGGAGCGAGAGAAATAGACGCGACTCCGAGCCGACCGGGACACTCACTGACTTAATCGTCGGCGGACCGATCCGAAAACGCCGGTAGCGGCCGAGCAGCCGCTCTGAATCGCGGCGCTGATTTTCCGGATTTTCCGCGGCGGCTTTCTTTCAACTTGTACCCCCGGCCCGCCGAGAACAATGCGCCGCTCATTTCGAAGAAACGGGTCATCGAAAGCGCGGAATGTCGACATATTTTGCTATATACCTCCGCAAACTTTACCTTTTCTAAAATATTTTTTCAACTGCGGAAAATCTGTAACGCGCCTTCGCGATTATAAATTTCAACTAGTGTTTTCGCGCGGCTATAGCGGGCGTCTTATCTTATCAGCGCGCTTTGCGCTTCTCCGTATTGACGGAGCGGCGGTGCGCGGGGAGCCTCCTTTTTCCTCAGCTAATGAAAAATTAATATTTCAGGGGGGCCGTTACGATCCATAAATTTAACGGGCAGCATCGGGAGCGCCACTCGCGGTTCGTAACCTCGTTCTAAAAAAGGCTTTCTCGCGCCTCGGCCGGGCGCGCGCTTTATCGGAGCTTTCATCGGGGCCGAAAGCCTCGACCTTGCGCCGACGCCTTTTCCCCGTCGCCGTAACAATACCGCGGCAACGCGATAGCCCCCCGCGCGTCTCCCGGGAATTCGCGCACCTGGATAACCAGAGCGTGAAGGACGCGCCGAGACATAAGCCAACGCCTCTTGCACCTACGACGCGGATTTTTCGATCGCTCGAGGATGAAATATCTCCGTTGGAGGAACTTCAAGTGGCTTGTTTTGGAGTATAAAGCATTTTATAAATAACTCGCTGCTTGAATTTCAATTTGATTAACGCGCGCACTAATTTTGGTAATGCGTCATGGTATAGTTTAGAAAATAATCCATAAATTCTTTTTGCAATTTCACTTTAAAGGATTAATTTTTTAATTGAATGACGGTTCAGATTTTAAATACGCAATGTGTACTTTTCTGCGTGAATTGGTAGGCGAAATGTCTGTATTATTTTAAATAAAAAATGCACTATTGTTAATTAATTAATACATCGAATTTATAACAATGAAAATATATTTACATGTTATTTATAGATTATAATAATACTCCCATTACTAAATTATTAAAGCATCCATTATCGTACTAGAAATTAATATTTCCAAGTAAATCGTCCTTTATAATATCCTCTTACGCTACTTCACATTCACATTGACTGTGGATTAGCTTGGTAAAAATGCATAAATTCTCCGATAAAATGGAATATTTAACACGTCGCTTTAACCAAAAATCCATTCTCTACTAAAAAGTAGTGAAAAATTTTTTACCGCATAGACCGTTCTATTAAAAATGTAAAAGAACTACAGCGACACTCTCGCAGCAGCGGATCAATCACCGTGACTAAGTTCGTCACTCCGGACAAAATAAATTTATCACAGTAAATTGCCGATCGATACCCCGGGCGGGCATCGCGCCGTCATCTCGGCGGCTTCCTCCCGGCTTTCATTCGGCGATCGACAGCTCGGCAGGAGACAGACACGCGGAACCGGCGATGCGGCCCGGGGGCTCTAAAAGTAGTCGGGCGCGTGCGCGCCGGCGTAAATACGGCCGCCTCGTCGCCGGCGTGCGCACGCCGAGTGACGGATGGCGGAAATGACGGGCGCGGATCTATTATGCCGGCCCGCGCTCCAAGTTCCCTCGCTGCCGACGTCGGGCCCACGGCGAGTTTGCCGCCGTTGTCTCGACTTCGGCGGATCCCCCGTGGCGCGACCTCTTTCGCGAATCGCGCCCACCCCCTCACGCTATCTCCCGAACGTCAAAATTTGTCGAGATGTATTTTTAACGCGCGTTCCGCTCTTTTTCATTCATGAGACGCAGCCTTACGTGACGGCTGGAGTGACACATCTGCCGCCGCGTAAACAGTGGTTTCGGTTCTTTTTTCGGAAAAAAGAGCGCGCTTTTTGCGCTGCTCGCTCTTGCGAAAACGCTGAGGGAACGACGCTAGCAGATGACGAGCGGCGCGCGGATAGATTGCGCGTTCGCGCTGTTTAACGATTAGAAAGCAGAGCGCGAATTCGAGGCGTCTCCGATAGCGGATCGAAAACATAGCTGACGCGGAGGAATTCGGAGCGACGGCCGGGAGATCCACCCCCGGGACTGTTATAAACAGGCCACTTATCCGCAGCGCGAGGACAGCGGCCGGTGGGCGTGAAGCCCGCCGATACAGCGTGTAGCGCGTGCCTACGCGCCGTCGAGATATAGAGGCTCTTTCCGCGCGCGCCGGCGTTATCGCGCCCCGAGCTCCCCGGGTTATGGGCGCCGTAACGTTTATACTGCGCCGTTCGCGCCAGGTGCCCCGGCGATAGCCGACCTACGCCCCCGCCGGCCCGAGCCGATGTTTTATTCGTGCTGTATCCCGCCCTCTTACGTCGTTGCGGATTCCGCTCCGAGGCGACGTCCGCCTGCGCCCCGAATGGTAATTTGTCGATTCCGCTCGCGGAGCGAGAAAATCAAGTGGACGAAAAAGAGCTCGAGTGGCTTTCGCGGCTATAATGCGCTTTTTCGAGGGGCAAATTGGAGATAAAAAGGGAGGCTCTGTTGCGGGGCATGTCGTTAGATTTTTTACGTCGCGCGCTCGTTAGCTTTTTGATTCTCTTTCACCGCTGCGTTTCTTTTGTGGGTAAAATACGGGAAGTAGGACGCTGATGAAGGAAAATAAAAGCAAAGGACTAACAAACCTCTACCAAGCAAAAATCCCTTTCCCAGCTTCAAAGCACCGTCAATCTCGCGCAGCAAATCCGAGGCATTATCAGCTCGTCTTTTAGCTTCTCTACAATACTGTTTACCTCTGGCTAAAAAAGCGTGCATTTTTTATTTAGAAAAGAAATTTTTGTGCATTTATGACTATAATTCATAGAAAATTAACTGCTTTTAATGAGTTCAGTGTTAAAATGTGGAATATATTTATTAATGAAGAAGCATTACATTTTATTAATAGCTTGCCAAGCCTTTTTGATTTAACAATGTATTTTCAAAAGCATTGCGTTTTAATATTGAAAGCCGCTTAAGTTCAAAGTACACAGAGGGAGGTAATAATGTTAATAACTACTACTTAATTTTGAGTTCTATAGTAACTCTTCCGAAAGACTTTCCGACAAATCCGCATTATCAACAATTTTTGCAGGAGCAAAGTGAAACTCTTCTTTTCTTGTATCTCGGCGAGTGAAATTCGAAGCTTGCATAATAGCAAAATAATGGAATCAATTAGGCGAAAGGTCTGCCGCGAACTAACAACTCCCGGGACTTCGATCCAATATCCGAAGCATCGGCCGTTAATCGAGAGGTTCGCGCTACCCGTCCGGGGGAGTCTGCTTTCCATCAAGTTCTAATCGCGCCTCGGTCCCTCCATTAAGGCTCGGTCACGCGCTTTAACCCCAAAACTCTGGGTTTCGCAATGCTCGGAAATAGCCGAAAAGGAGGTGGCGGCGGCTCGCCGGTAAAACGGGATATATACCGTCCAGCCGGTGGCCTATTTTTCCCGCGAGAGCGAGCGAGAGGGTAAGGTGCCGGGCTAAATATACCCGCGGCGCGCTGTCTCCCTCTCTCCGTGGATTTTCGGAGGAAATATAAGCTCGCCGCGGAGCCTCCTCTTTACTGCGGGACGCGCCGCCGAGACGAGCGCTGCCCGGCCAGCGGCTAAATTATGGTACTTTTAATGTACCGACGCGAAGATTGCGCTCTTAGCTCCTTTTTTTAATTAAGTGTAGAGATTTTCTTTTTTTTCCTCAACTTTGACTGGACGGAGCGCAGTGAGATCGTCGTCGCGCGCCGCCTTTTATTTTCATTCTGAACTCTTACGCAAGATGTTTTGGTAGTGTGCACGATCGGGAAGTGGCTTGGAATAATCCCGGCTATATATCGTACTCCGTCGCCGGAAAAAACGCGGGATGAACCGAAATACCCGTTTTTCTACTTAATTTACGCTCGCTTGGATTTATCGAACTATATCGTTTCTTTTTACACCGCGGTATTACACCACTTCCGGTCGCGGCACGTGTATTTTGAATTCCGAAATTTTTGTTTTACAAATCTTTTGGCACGGGGTCATTGTGTTTTAGAAAATTTTGTGTTCGGATTCAATATTTATTTACTTATTTATTTCTTTTGAATTTCGCGGTTTTTACCCACTTCTGCCTGGCGCTGCTTTTCAGTGAACATTTTTCAAAGACACCGTTTCATGTCTAAAATTTATTAATACGTTTAAGTCAACATTAATCATGTAAAAGATAAACAAACACCTCGAAGTGCGTTAGAAAAAAACTAGCTACAGGCACTCCACATCTGTCGTTCGTAAAATCTGAAACTCAGCGAAAAAAACAAACAAACTCGGACATCGTTAGTGACTAGCCACAAAAATAAAAGAAAACGGCAAACCACTGCGCAGCCCCCGCCGCGAAAGTATCCGCCGATCAAAGTTCCAGGCCGGGCGTGTTAGTGACAGCAGCGAGTCAAGTCTTTATTGCACACGCGCCGCCAGAAGGGAGGAGCCGGGGGTAGCTCGCTCGAAACGTCCTTTGGCGCGAGATGCGGGCAACACCGCGGCAACGCCAGCAGCAAGACACAAAACAAAAGCCAGCGCCACACACACGGGCGACTCACCCTGTTGGTCCTCCTCCTCCTGCTTGGCGGGCGAGAGCCGCAGGAACTCCTGCAGGTGCTTGGGCAGGCTGCGCGCGTCCTTGACCTCCCGGCCGTCGACGAGGCACCGGCCGGCCGGCTGCTCGGTGCCGCTGCTCGCCCCCTCGGTCTCGCTCTCGTCCAGCTTGATGCCGTGCTTGCTCAGCCGGCTGCGCGCCTTCTCGATGAACTCCTGCTCCACGCGGTTCAGGTCCTCGTGCCGCCGGCGCCGGCGCTCGCGCTCCGGCAGGTCCGCGTGCGAGCTTATCTTTATCACCTTGTGCTGCCGGCGCTCCTCGCGCTCCAGCACCTTGTGCACGTACTCGTCGTACATCTGCCGGCGGAATACCTCGCCGTTCGTGGGGATCGCCGCTATCGTCACCGGCCTGTCCGCGCGTGGACCCGCCTCGCGCCTCTTCACCTCCTCGGGATTTTTCTCCGGACGCTTCTCCGGGCTTTCCGGGGGCTTGTCCGGCTTTTTAGGGGGCTTCGGATCGAGCCTGGGGTCGTGCAGGTCCCTGAGAAAATCCTTCAGCTTCGATTCGCTTTTTTTCGTAGTGGTCGTCGTGGTGGTTACCGTGCGCTCCTCCCGCTTCTCGATTCTTTCCGAGGAGGTCTTGGAAAAAAAACCCTTCTCGTTTTTCACCTCCCGTTTCACCTCGTGCGAGCCCTGCTTATTCTCGCGAACCGAGTTGTCGCCGTCGACCTTCTGCGACGACTCCTTCCACTCGTCCTTATGCGAGAAGTTATCACCTCCCTTTTTACTCTCGGTTTTCTCCTTTGCAGAGTTCGCCATCCCCTTTATCTTCCTGTCGTACTCCTGCTGAAGCTCGGCTGTCGCCCGCCTCTCCTCCTCCTCCTCCGCGACTATGACGTTCCTCAGCTGATCCTCCAGCCGCTCTATATATCTGAGCTGCCTGTCGAAGTACTCCTGCGGCAGCGAGTGCCTCTTCTGCCCCTCGGCCATGCGATCCTTCATGCCAGCCTGCAGCTGCTTCAGATTCTCCATAATCTCCGCGGTGGTCACCTGCCGCGGCTCGCTGCTCTTCTTGGCCGGCGCCGACGGCTCGAAGATACTCCGGGTGTCGATGCAGTCCCTGTCGACGGTGACCCGCCGCTTGACCTTCGGCGGCACCTCCGGCTTGTCCTCGATGATGAGCGCCGGGTTCACGTACCACGGCTCGCCGACTCCGCTCGGCCTCTGCCAGCCGGCCTCGGGCGCACTGCCGCAGCTCGGCGACTTGTCGATTATGGCGCTGTTGAAGGAAATCGGACTCCGGCGCGCCGGCCCGCCGGGCGTTGCGTTACACTGCGTCGCGGGCTTATCGCTATCGGAGCGCCGAGCCAGGCTCAGCCAGTCGCTCAGGCGCGTGGCGCGCAGGCGCTCGTGGCCCTCCTCCTGACCCGAGCTTTTTTCCTCCCCCGCAACCGGATTCTCCCTGATGATGTTTAACAGCCGGTTCGAGCCCTTTTTTGCCTCGCTCGCGGGCGGCTCCGGATGCTCGATGGGGCTCACGTCTACCTTGTACTTGGGAGGGGATATCGAGTGCGAGTGCTCGAAGTGGTAACCGTGGCGATTGATGAATTTTTTGTGCAAGTCCAGCAGGTTGTCCGCGCTTGTACGTATGAGCGTTTCCTGCTGCGCCGGGGAGAAGCACACTAGAAGCTTTGGGTCGTCCCTGGTCGGCACGCCGGTCCAGTTTCTCGGTCTCGGTCCAACCATGTTGTCGGCTTCCTTGTTCTTCGAAAGATGCGATTCGCTCGTTTCCTTGTATTGCCGAGCTTCGCCGTTCAGTTGAATCGGAATAACCACCGTTTTTTCGGAACGACGTTGCTCCTTGGACGATCTCGAGTGCTCGAATCGCGAGTACTCCGGACGCGGCGCGAAGAGGCTCCTGAAGACGCTGAAGGTGGGGATCGCCAGGCTGCTGATTAGGTGCTCCCCGCGGGGCATCGACAATATCTTCCGGAGGCACAGGTCCTTCAGCGAGTACGGCAGATCGTCGCTGAACTTGGCAGCGTAATCGCCGTTAAAATTAGTCCAGCCGTGGGGCACGTAGTAGAGGTGCTCGTCGAGCGGCGAGCCGCCTATTGGCTCGGGCGATGCCTCCTGCGATCCGCTTGGCCCGCGTCCAGCGCGCGCGCTCGACTCCTCCGCCGCGTCCGCCGACTTGTACTTGGCGGTGCTGAAGGACGCGGTGCTGCTGGACGAGTCCAGCTCCCGCGCCTCCGTGGGGCTCAGCGCGCTCACGCTGATCCTCGCCGGCTCCGGCAGCCGCGACCTGTCGCCATCGATTGGCCCGTCCGCCCGGCTCCGGGGACCGCCTCCCTCTCCTCCAGGCGCGGCGCCGGGAGCGTGGGCGAATTTTTCGCGCGGCGCCTCGCCCCGAGGTCCCCGCGTGCTCGCGGCTATTTCAAGGCTCGCCGCCGCGCGTCCAATGCCAATTTTATTATCGGCGCGCGGCGGCAGCGGCGGCGGCGCCTCCTCGAAGAGGTCGTTGCATAAGTCGCCGTAGTCGCTCGACTCGGAGGCGCTGCTCAGGCTGGGCGTCGGCGCCAGCAGGTCGTCGACGATGTCGCGGATGTCGCGCGGCAGCTTGTCCACGTCGTAGAGGGCCAGCAGCCGGTGCACGTCCTGCCGGCTGCTCTCGTGGTTCGAGAGCACCGCCAGCAGGGACTTGACGAACTCGACCACCTCCAGGCGCTCGTCGAGGTCGAACGCGCTCAAGGTGCGCTCGTGGAGGGCCGAGAACTTCGCCGGGCGCTCGGTGCAGTAGGCGGGGAGTGAGTCATGCACCAAATGCAGCTTTTGGCGGCGAGTCGGCGGGGGCGGAGGAAATTTCTCGACGAAGACGATGCGCTCGCAGATGGGCGCGTCGAACGGCACCTCCGGCGCGTCGGGGTGGCGCAAGCTCGTCGACCTTCTGGGAGGTTCCGGTGCATCCTGTTCCTCTTCGGAGGTGCTCATGTGCGTCGCTTCTAATTTTATTGGCACTCGACGCTCGTCGCTTTGCGATTTTGATCGCTCGGGTTCTACGTTATTTTCCAGCTTTATAGGTATTTTGCGTTCGTTTTGATTTTTCGCTTCGAGATTTGTTGTTGTATCGGAGGCTCTTTCTATCTTCACGGGGATTTTACGTTCTTCCGGTTTGCCGTTGACAGTCGGTGTTTCTACTGTTATGGGTATCGTCCGTTCAGAACTCTGCGCGTTTGGTTTATTTACCTTCTCTATTTTTTTCGTCTCTGATTTTTCTACTTTTATCGTTACTTCACGCTCTTCCTTTTTATGAATTTCCTGCTTGATATCAATTATTTTTTCACGTTTCTCCAATCTTATGGGTATTTGGCGCTCGGAAGGTTTCTTTTCCGCCTCATCAGTTTTATTTTCTTTCCCTATCGGACCATTTTCTAGTTTAATAGGAATATGCCTTCCTTCTGTTTGTTTATTCGATTGAGTATCACTTTCTGCTCTTGAAACTTTTTCATCTACTTGTATAGGTATCTTTCGACCGTCGTTTAATTTTCTCGAATCATGTATTTCTGTAGATATATCATACTCTATGACTGCCGGTGTATTTTTGACCTCGATCGGAATTTCCCGGTCATCGTTTTCCTCTTCATTTTCTGCAACTGGCACCGTCGGGCTTTCTAATTTTATGGGTATTTTACGTTCTACATTTTTCCTTTGCGATTCGTCATTGCTTTCTGCGACGGATGAGTTCGTATTTTCGTACGTGTTATGCGTTTGAGTTTCTATTTTTACAGGTATTACGCGCTCTTCACTTTGTTTACTCGGAATTATTTCATCTTCTGTATTCACCTTGATGTCAGTAGAGTTACTCTTCTCAAGCTCTTCATTTTCATCAGATTTCTTTAAATGAAGTTGCTCGTCTTCTTCAGAGACTGTACTGACTCCGTCGTTTTTCTTCACGACTTCCTCTTCGCCCTGGCTTTCGTCGATCTCCTCATCGACCTCTCTTGATTTTGCGGGATCATTATTTTCGCTCAAATTTGCGTCGACTTTACTTTGTGACACTTCATTAGCAACAATATCATCGCTATTTTTATAATCGTTTTCATCGTTTACAAAAATTTCGTTCGTTTCTTTCGTCATTTCGTTGTTTATGTCAGACTGCCTCGCATCCACTGTCGCAGCATCTTCTAAAACTACATCGCTATTACTTTCGCTATTTTTAACTTCAACTACGTCCTCTTTCAAAGAGCGTTTGGTCTCAAGGTGCATCTCTGGTTCACTAGTTTCTACGATTTCCTCAATTATCACTCCCTCGTTTTCGCTCGAGAGCTCGCTCATCTGATCAATATGTATAATAAAACTAATTCCCTCATTCTTATCGCCGATCAAGGGACCTTGAATAAATTCAATTTCATCCGCACTATCGTCCACGTCTTTATCGTCCAGGCCGAATCTCGACTCAGCCTCATTTACGGACGATTTTTCCATTCCCTCGTTCTCCTCGTCCCGGCGCACCGACTCACTTTCCGAATCGCCGCTCTGCGCCCTCGCGAATTTTACTTCGTTAATGACACTTTCGTTCAAACTTTTAACAAGGTTCATGAAAGTCTCCACGTTTTCGCACCTCGGATACGCGCTCCCCGCCTTCGGCCTGATTTCCTCCAGCTCCTCCTCCTCCTCCGCGCCGCCGTCGTTTCCCTTGGCTGCGGCGACGAAATCCTCGATCTCCTCGACGACGTCGCCGATCGTTTCCTCCTTGGCCCCGTCCTTCGTGCTCCGCCGCGCCTCCATGTCGTCGTAGATCCTCGGGTCGTGCGGCTCCCTGCGGAACTTGCAGATCTCCCCGTTGATGAAGTCGCGAATGTGCTGCTTCTCGTCGGCGCCGTCGGCCAGGGCCCGCGACTCCGCCTCCTCTTGGATGATGCCGAGGCACCGATTCGACTCCTGACTCATCTGCGACTGATACGAGCCAAGAATCGCGGCCGCGCGTTTTCGCGCGCTCTTGCCGGCCGCGGCGCCGCGCGCCGCGTCCCTCCCACCGGCGAGCGCCTCGCTCTCGGGGAGCTTCGCGCGCTCGCCGGGGCTGGCCGGCAGCCGCAGGCCCTCGATGAAGTCGCGCAGCTGCTGCTCCGTCTCCCAGGACATGCGCCGCTCCCCGCTGGCCTCCGGCTCGACGCTCGACTCCCGCTCGACGTCCGACTCGGCCTCCACGATGATGCCCTGCGGCTGGGGGCGCTGCTCGCTCTCCGTCTCGCTGTCGGTCACCTCGTGGATCTCGAGGAAGTCGAAGCGCTTCGTGGGGATGGCGAGGGCGCGGCAGCTCTCGGCGCCCGGGAGATTCTCGACCTTGCGGGCGAGCTCCTGCGGCAGAGGTTCCACGGGCTCCGCGGGCTCGGAGATGGTCACCGTCGAGCCGGGGTCGTCCGCGGGCGACGGTTCCTTGCTGGAGAGGCAGGACTCCACGATTCCCACGCCGGGGATGTGATCCAGTCGGGCCTCAAGGGGCTCCGCGTTCCTGATCGTCGTTATCTCGCAGATGCGCGTGTCGGCGTTCACCACCCTCTTCTCGATCTTGTTGCGGCGCATTAGTCTGCTTCGCGCCGTCGACAGGTTCTCCATGTACGGCAGCTCGTCCGGGCGCAGCCGTTCCGTGGTTATCGTCAGAGTCTCGCCGTCGATGCGCGTCTCCGTCGCCTCCGCGCTCCCGATTGTCCCGTTCTTGATTGTCCCGCGGTCCGGGCTTTTTGCGGCAGGCGACGGTGCATCCTCCTCGATGACTTGCGAGAGGACGTGGCCGTTGACTGCGCCGTCATTGGGGGGAGTGGAGGGTCGCTGGACACGCTTGCGTTGACGGTTGCGCCGGTGTCTACGGCTTCGAGAGCCGCAGGGCATCCTTATCCTCAGGCAGCTCGTTGACTCGCTGTCCGTCGAGTAATCCAGACAACAGCCCGTTGACGAATCGATGGAATCGGTATTTTTTGAGTCTTTTGGAGGGTGATTAAAGTGCTTTTATTTTTACATCGATGTGTTTTCAGGAAATTTTAGTCACACTCACTTCAAGAAATGAAAGTCAACTCTTTCCGTTTGTTATTAATAAAACACTTTATTAGATCGGAGAGATCGTTACGATGTTTTTTGGACCAAGTCGACAATTAACACGCGAGATTCTTATATTCTATCATATTTTATATTTTACATTTATTTATAAAATAACTTCTGCTACAAAAAAATCTTTTTAAATTTCTTTTTTAATGAAAGCAGTCGTGCTTGCGGAAACGCGATACGAAGAAATACAGTCGCGGATGAAAATCGTATTCTCAATGCAACGCAATACGTTTGCGAGGTGCGCGCGATGCAAAAAAAAACGGCGGGATAACGAACGCGCGGCTCGTCTTGAGTTTTCCTTTGAACCGCTTACGCACGCGCTCGGGATCAAAGTGCGCGCGCGAGAGCTTTTGATGCGCGACGAGGGTATACGCGATGTTTGTCGACTTCCGACGGGATTGCTCGGAAGCTTCCCTCCCGAGCTCCCGCGTAATCTGCTACTCCGGACCGGCGGAGGCGAGCCCGAATTTCATTACACCCGTAGATCGGGGCGTCCCGATGATAAAGCGGAGAAGAGGCGAGGGTACGGCGAGATAAGGTGCTTGAAAAACTTAAAATCGAGTCTCGAGAGCGCCTTAAAATAACCCGCTCCCGCACCGAATCCCTTTTTCGGCGTTTCGCGCTGCAGCCGCGGCTTTTGTGCGAAGCTTCCTTGCGAACGAACCTGCGCGATCGAGAGTACTTGATTTTTCCTTCGGAGGAAAGGAGTTGCGGGGACGGCATGCATCGTGCCAAGCAGCGGATTTATATTTTTTTTTAATCGAGCAGAAAAGCTGTGGTCATGATTGGAAAGGCGAAAAATCGATGGTGGTGTACTCACTTTTGTCGCTGTCGTCTTGCTTCTCTGTGGAGTTGGTCTTTAGATTGCCGTTCTGGTTCTCGTAGCTAGGTTCGTTTTTCGCGTCATCTGAAGCACAAAACGTTTTTTATTTTTATTTTAAATCTTACGAGTTAATTGCTTCTGTTAACATTTAATAATTCAATGCAGCGTGTTTTTTATTCGCATGTACCTATTTTATCTTATGAATAAAATTCATACATTCATTAAGTTGAAGTGTTCATTAAAAACATTTAAATAAAAAGATACATTTTAATTCACACAGCTTGAATGCAAAAAGTTTCGTAACATTAATATAACAAATGAACGTAAAAAGCTGCGCTCGTAACGGGCAATAACTTTTTTTAATCCCACCGAACCGACGCGCCCATTCCAAATGAATTCACTTCCGCCGAAGCGCCCGATCACGGCCGAAAATAGAAGGATAAAAAAAGGGAGAAACAAACTGAACTAAAAAAATCAAACGGAACGAAAGTGCAACGTCGCAAAAAAGAGAGCCGAATCGAACCACGGCACTCGGACGGTCGATCGGCGACGAGGTTCGCGTGCCAAGAGCGACGGATACGGGCGCGCGCGGGATGTTTGGATCGGCCACTGACGGCGATCGAGTCGTCCGAGTCCACCGGCCGCGCGCGTACAGCCCCCCCACCCACCTCCCCGCGCTGCTCTCGTATCAAGTGCGTAATGTGCGTGCTTTTGTCTCACACCGCTCCTCTCCGCGCTCGCCTCTTTTTTTTTCGACCATCGTGCCCCCCGCCGCAGGGGGGACTTCGCCCACACCTCGCGCGCGGAACGAAACAAAAAAAGCGTGCGTGCGCGCCTGCGCGAAGGTTGCATGCATTAACGCACACGTAATTTCGTTAAGTACGGGCGCGACTGTGCAGAGGGATTCGTGCGCGGGTGTGCGAGCCACGGCTGCGTGTGTGCGCGCGCGCGCGCGAAGGTGCGCTGGCGCGATTTGAAGCTGAGCCAGGCTCAGCCGCGCCGAGGATTAATACGCGTGAAAGCGTACGCGCGAGGTGCATTTAACGCGTCACTTTGCGCTGCACCATTCAAAGTTAAGGAGAGTGCACTTTTAAGCTCGATAGTGGAGCGCGTTTTTTGAATTTTTTTGGTCAATCCGAGAACGTCACCGAATTTCTACGAAAATTCCGACCACTCGTGCAAATTGAGCAAAGCGCAGGAACGAAATTCGCGGAAGACTTACGTAAATGGCGCACTGGTTGATTAAAGTGAGAGCGGAGTCGCGGGCTAATCCAGTAGTTCCGCAGAGTAGTCTCGCACGGGGCGTAAAATCGCGGCGCACGGTCGTGGGGTCCTGCGAGGTCCCGCTCGCGGTCGCGCGCGCACTGCCGGAGTGGAGCGCCGGGCAATTTCCCATGCCCGCTCAAAAGCTGGCCGGCGCAATTGCGGCGTCCGCGAAGCTCGCCGCGTGTCCCCTCGCAGCGCCGCGCTTCCGAGACGGACTTCCTTCCGAGGCGCGCACAATGCCAGAGCGAGCGAGCGCGCGCTCCTAACCCCACCCAATTGGAAATGCGCCCGCCCAGGTGTGTACGTGCGTTCGAGGCGCGATTACGCGCCTCTTTTGTGTTATGTCACGCGGGAGAGCGGCTCGGCGTCGCGAGAGGCCGCCTCCAAGTGGGAGCGATCGATTAATTGAATCGCCCTCAAGGAGCGATCGATTGCGCGGTTTCGCCTGTGCAGACGATCGTCGGCCCGATAAAATTCCCCGAGTCGAATTGCAGACGTCTGTTAATTTCAAGAAATTTCATTAGTTATTATCGTGCATCTTTTGTTAGGAAATTATGTATTTTATTTATTTGGTTGGGACTCTGCGTAGAATTGGTTCAAATTAATAATAAAGCGAAAAGCAATCATTAAAAAGTTGTTAATACTATTTGAGTTTTATTATTTATTATTCTGAAATAAATATCATTTTTAGACATGTAATGCAATATTCCACGTAATTGAATTATTTCACTTTATAGCTTCGGTAATAAAAATTCATCGCTATCAAAATAATCAATGAAAAAGAGTTCAATTTTTATCAGAAATATTTTTATCAGAATATAAAAATTAAATTACAAGTTTTAGTTAAATTTAAAATTTGTATTAAAAATTGTATGAACATTTAAATAAAATATTCTCTTTAATCTCCTTACTCAACGTTTTAAAAAAAATAAAAGGAAGAGGCAACCTGATGAAAGCTACAAATAAAAAGGCGAAGCATCCACGTCGAGGGTGTATCGAAGGGGAAGAAGCAGACACGCAATTTGATCGAGGGTACGAAACTGCATTAGCCGCGCGAGCCGTGGTCAATTAGAAAATTGAAGCCCGTCTCCCGTTCGCCCGTGCAGTCCAGCGACCGCGAAACTGCGAGTGCACTTAAAACTCGCCCGTCTAATTCGCCAATTAGCCGGTAATAACCGTTCGTTAATTCCGCGGTGCGCGTCGCCTCGACCCCCATAAATCCGAGCGCGAGAAAAAAAAATTGCGGTGCACTCGAGTCCAGAGCCAGATGCGCTCGCCCCGGAAAAACTGTCCCTCCGCGCACCGAGCATCGATTCCCCGGGCTCCGGCGCGCATTAACCTTATTGCCTCGGCTTGTTTTCGCGGCGGGGCCGTTTAAATTTTAAACGGCGTGACTTGCAGCTCCGCGGGCTCGGCCTCCAAAGGACGAACGGGGCGAGGGTCAACCGCGCGGACGCTTTAACGACAGAAAAGAAGGAAAATCCGTATAAAAGCGAGGAAAACGAGCGAGCTTCCTGTCCTTTCTCTCCCGCGATCATAAATATCCGTATCGGACGCGCGCGCGCCGATCGTCGGGTGGATCGTGACGCAATCGATTATCCAATCGATCGAGCGGGTTCGCGCGAAAACGGGGAGTCCGCCGACGCGGTGGAGTCGCGGCGACAATGCGCCGCGCGGCTCGAGGATGAAAAGGAGCCGCGCGGCGGGGGGGCGCGGGGAGAAAATCGCGGAAACGTGGGCTCGGCCCTGCCGGCCCATGACACCGCGCCCATGCGCCGCATTAGCGCGTCGATACGCGCGGCGTTTCTAGGCCGTTGCATAGGTGCAGTGCACGCGAGCGAGAGATGCGCGCGGTTGTCGGGGGACGGGAGAGGAGCGCGCTGCCCAAATCAAATGCCTCTGAAGCGCGATGCGGTGTCTGTCCGATCGACCGACATTTCTAAATGGCTGTCATTCAATCCTAAGAGCTCCCAATTTTCCATGTTTTTGTAAGAGCTTTTATTGCTTTTTATTTCAAAATTTCTCGATAAAAGCTATTCCGGTATATAACAAAACAAAGTGCGAGTGGATTGCAATAAAAATATTTTGAGTGAAATATTTCTTTTTTTTTAAATTTAATGGTATACGCCAATAAAATTTAATTAAATATTCAAATATTCCGCAAAAATTTATTGATTTATTCCAAAGAATGTTAAAATTCTGACGCTGTAAAGAATACACTCGATTCTGTAACAAATACCTTTTGTGGGGCGTTGAAAAGCGTCGGCTCTCGAAAAAAAATTTTTAATTATTCGCCAGGGGGAAAAAAGGTCCGGCAAAAAATGTCAACGCGAGAGCGATATGAGAGGAGCGATGGTGAAAAGGCAGATCAAACAAGAGAGATCGAAAACAGTGACCGAGGGAGATTTGCGAGGGCGGTTTGCACAGACGGCTTGTCTGTCGTGCTCTGGCGTTATATGCTCGCCTGGAAATCGATGCTATCTGCTCAGCGCGGCCCATTGCGTGCACTCTCGCGTTACCCATTCCCCGTCCGCGAGCCTCGGACCTCTTCCATTCTATAAAGCAATTGCTAACTTATCTTCGCGACGTGGCGCGAAAACGTGGCTTTTTATTTAATTAACCTTAAGGTGTTTTTCGTGTTTCGATAAATTTTTAAAGTGTACTGCAAAATTACACCTCTGTCGCGAATAATTTTTTAAAATTTTGAAAAAAATTTTGTTTACGCGAATGATTTTGAGGGTGACACGGCGATTTACGCGTTTCGCGAATCGCTTAATTTACCCGCAACACGACAAAAACGATTAATCAAGTTCATTAATAAAGCTCAGCGATTGATGTCAAAATGTTACACGAATGTATTCCGCCCTCGTCACTTGATTAATCTGCCCATCAGCGCGAGCGACAAAGCCCATCTCTCGCTTTCCAAGGGACATTTTCCTGGATCGAAATGGCGCACTCGCCACGCGAGGGAATGAGGGCCCTAGCAAATCAGCTAATTCGCGTTCGATAAAAATCTAATAATAAAGGGGAACCGAATGTCGCCGCGCGGTAATAAACCCCCGACTCACGACACACCGGCGGGCTTATCTCGATCGACGAGGCAGACACAAAAAGCCGAGGAGAGCGAAAGAGAGGAGGAGAAAGAGCGTCGGGCGAACAGTCGCGCGCGCGCGGCTCGATAAAGGAACAATTTCCGGCTGCTCGCGCGGCCGACGAGGAGGAGTTGTTGCTCCCGAGGCTCGGCGGCGGGGGCGAGGGGGATCGTTATTTCCGGAACGGTATTACTCCGAGGAGGATGCGAGGCATATCGAATCATCCGCCGAGCGGCGATTTAAACCGTTCACGCGTTACACATGAATTAGACGCGTGTGGACTTTGTTCGACGATGTGCCACCAAGGATCTCCCTCTCTTTTTTTTTTTTTTGATTGACGGCGACGCTAATTGGGCCGGATCTTATCGATGTGTGCCGTTTCGTTTTATGGTCTGATTTTCTCGCAAGGACTTTTTCGTGAGATGCGTGATTCCGTGTGTATGTGGTATTTATGTATTGTTAGTTTATGACTGCACTGTTAATGTGTGATTGGATGGTAAATAAAATGACTATATTCATGATTACTTTATTTATTTAAAATTTTTGTGAATTGTTACAGTAATTAAACTCTTCTAAATATATGTATTCATTCTTAAATAATTTTATAATAAATTTATTGCAAAGTACGAATCTGCATTAACAGTAAAATCACAAACTTGATATACCACACATATTTTTAATTACTTATATTCCATTATTATTTATCAGAAACTATTGTGAAACATAAGTACTGGCTCTAATTAATTAAAATTCTATTTTCGTTAAGACACTTTAAACTACTACGTTAATCTAAACCCTTTCCCTATAAATTCATTTTTCCGAAATTGCGGAAGACCTGATCCCGAGCCCTCCTCATACCGATCGTGTCCTCAAGGTCGTGATCATCCTTCGTTCCGATTTTCAGCACCAGCGCTTTGTCCTCGACGGTCTTATCCTTGAGAAACGTCGTCCTGCGCTCGACGTAAAAATCCTCGACCTTCGTTTCGGGGTCGACGCTCAGCTTGATTTCCGTCTCCTGCTCGACGCTCCCATCTTCCTTCAGATTGATGAGCTTCTCACCCGCCAGGTCTATGCGCACCTCCTTCTTGTCGTCGCAGCAGCGCACCTCTTGTCTATCGTCGCAGCGACGTACCTCCTGCTTGTCGTCGGAGAAGCGCACCTTCTTCGCGTCCTCGAGCCGACTCTTTCTTAGGATTTTGGTACCGGGATCGCGGCCGTTCAGCAGATCGATCATCGTCTGTTCGATGCGGAGACGCTCCTTCAAGAAATCTTCGAGCACGGTCTTTCTGGCGCACTTGCCGATCGGCAAGGAGTGCGACTCCTCGTAACTGTTTTTCCCGTAAACGGAGGTGCAGGTGGAGGTCGAAGGCAGTGAAATGGGTTCTTCCAGGGCGACGGTGTTCATGCGTTTGAAATCCAGGGTGTTGAGCTTGTTCTTAAAATTCTGGTGGCTCTCGAGGCTGTCGTCGCCGCTGAAGCTCGCCGGCGGGTCGATCAAAAAATCCTCGGGATACCTGCCGCCCGTAGGTGACTGCGCGCGCTCCTCGTACAATCGGATCAGCCTCTGAGTGCGCGTAGGCGGTCGGTAGCGCACCACCCTGCGCTTGCCCGGCGGTGGTTCGATCACGCGCACCGTCTTCTTGACAGTCCCAGGCGAGCCGTGGGGCTTGGGCTGAGATCGTCGACGGCGTCGCGGCCAAGAGGCCAGAGCGCTGAGAAACGCCGGGAGCCGCCTCTTGCTGGCGGTCGGGGTTTGCTTCTTCGGCAGGACCTTGGGCACCGGTCGCTTGGTCACCACCAGCGGGTTCGTTATCTCCTGCGCGGGTCGCCGATCTCCCCGGCGATCGGCGTCCTCGCCGAGGCAGTGCGAGCACGCGAGGAACTTCATGCTTGCCCCGCTAATCTCGTCCTCTCATATCCCGATAAAGAATCGTTTACATCCAAGCAAACAACCAAATCGAGCGGAGCGCAGTCAGCAGTCGCGATCGCAGCGTCGGGCAGCGTCGAGCATGGTCGTCCCGGCCCTCGGGGAGCGCCTCCGCGCGCGCGCGTCAAGACGGAGCGCGTCGTCCTCGAAGGTGTCGCGAGAACTGATCGGCGCGGCGACGGGGGAGAGAGAGCGCGCGAGCGCCTCGAGGGCCTCGCCTCCCTCTCTCCGACTCTCTTCTCCGGTCGAAAGAGGAAAGCGAGGGCTCTTTAAGTGGCCAGGGTGCGCCCCGACTTCCTTACTAAACCAAGTCATGCGAACGAGCCGAGCCGAGCACGTGGGCAGGTGCACGTGTGTGCGTGGACGCGACGGGGAGGGAGGGGAGCCGAGCGTCTTTAACGGTCGCCCGCGCGCCGAGGCGACTCGTCTTTTTGCCTCGGAGCGCGACTTTTTTTCCCCGGGGTATACATTGCGGCCGGTTAATTCGTCGGCGATTAAGGCCGGGAGGATGACTGGGCCAATTGACGGCGGCGCTCCTATTTTGGGGGAAAACGCGGCCGAGCGACTGATTTATGTGCGCCGATCTGGGAAGGGAAGGACGCGAAGACGCTACGACGCTATCGAGAGTGGGCGTGGGCGCCATGACAATGCCTGGAATTTGTCGATCTCGAGGTCGCGGTGGGAAAGGGTTCCGGTGATCGGCCATGTGCGCAGTTTCAGTTTATTACATCGCTTCGGAGTAAATATCTTTTTTTTCGCTTTATTGCTTTTCATTTTTATCCTAAGGTCATCATACGTTCATTGTACATCAAGTTTTAGTGGTATAAATTGATAGTCGCAAAGAAATAATAGTTAATACATTTTTACTAGGTATCAAATAGGAAATAGAAAATTAGTAAGTAGCACTTTAATTCACAAATTTTAAAATTTAACTGGTTCGTTAAAACTTGCAATCTACTTTTTTTTTGTTAAATGTACGAATGCATTATGAAAGTGCCAAATTAAACGCGGTGAACACATTTAACGCATTTTCGCCGTTAATTAAAAATTGCTTTAAATCAATTGCAGATTTAAATTTCAATGACCGAAACGAATGCGTCGCTTTAATTTGCATAAATCCATCGGTATGAACAAAAAATGGCTCGATCGGTCATTTATAAAATCCACCATACACCGTTCCAATAAACGCGAAATATAAAATCCAGCACCGGGAGTTAATCGAAGATTTGCAGCGCATCAATCTCGCGCGGAAGCCGATCGGCATACCGCAAACTCGACTGAACGCCCATCGCGTTTTCCCATTACACGTAGCGGCCTGCGAGCGCGGGCCAATGGGAAATTCGCTTTTTTTACGCTCGAGCGCCTACTTACAACGAACGTTGCGTCCGCGCTGCGTTATGCGCGCGTGCATTGTGCACCCGCAGGAGAAGCCAGCGCAGCGTGACGCCCGTCCGCCCAGAAGATACTCGCCATCGGAAGGGGAAGGGAAGAAACGGTGGGACCGCTCCGTTACATGTACCTACCGGGCGCGCGCGCGCGCCGTTTCCGGGATCGGTATAATCGCGGCGAGGAGAGAAAACGAAAGCGCGTCGCCTAAATAAGTCCATTAGCGCGAGCGAATCGCGACGAGCTTCTAGCTGATTGGAAATTTTTCGAGAGCTTCGCTTAAAAATGGCGCCTCGTTCCGAGGGACACTTTTTCGGACGAGTCGATCGCGCCGCGGTGGGGCGGTCGCCTCGACCAATTAAAGTGTAATTAAGGAGAACAAAGATCTATTTCCTAAGAAGCGGGAGCGTTTTTTTATAAGCGACTCAAATAAGGCACTTACGTAAAGAACAATGCGGACTCACGGACGATCGTTATGTCACGTATAGTTTGCTCGCCGTTTAACGCGGGCGTGACATTGAAAAAAAAGGGAAGAAGGCGAGAGCGAGGTAAGCCAGAGGGGTTGAGGAGACGACGGCGCCAGAGTGGGTGCATTAAAGCAAATAGAAATTTAAAACTCGAGCGCGGAGCTCCGCTCGAGCGATAGATAAAAACTTTCCTCGGGCTTCTGTATTATTCGCTCTGCCTAGCCTCGAGAATTTACGCGGCGAAATTCAATTAAAGGGAATTAGGTTTCCGGCGCGTCGAGAAATTATTGTTACCACTGGCCCGTGATACACGGCTGTTGCATATATTATCGAATTGCACTTACCGGTGCCGTTCTTCTTTGTTTCCGTGGAGATTATTTGGGTATTCGTTGTCGTTTTTGTCGTGGTTTCTACAAATTTAAAAAAAAAAGCAATGTCACGTCTGCGTTTGCTTCAAATCGATGGAATAAAGTAAACTTAAATAAATCTTACTTTTGATAGTTTCGATCGTAGAAGTGTTCTCCTGGAGGCTGCTCTTGTAAATTCTTCTTTTCGGCGAACCGTTTTCCCTGAAAATCAATTAGCGAGATCAATTGGCGGAAGGTTTGGGGACTTGGCTGGGAAACCAGTATCTAAATTGAATCGGTCGAGCGGCAATTGTATTTATTCATAAAACCTAATCAGAAATTGGTTTGCTAAGTAAATATCTTCGCGATTCTCGAGTAGGGTACCTCGGCTGAGTAATTGTTGCCGCTTAGCTGCGCTGATGCCTGCCAGTGCTCAGTCAATATTACTATAAGTTCATTTATTTAAGCTCCTTACTAAGTGGAATAGTTGCTCTAACAAAGCAATATGCCCTTACAACACTTCCGCATTACCGCTAACTATAACATTCAATTTAAATACTGGTTTTACTTATAATTTAGAGCTGCTTATCTTGGATAAGCGATTTTGTACGTAATAGTTGAAAGCAGTGCAAAGGAAACATCTTAATTTTAATCTACTTTGAAATTCCTCTAATTTTAATTATTTTAATGAGATATTTTTCTGATATTTATTTAAATGAAAAAAATATGTGACGTAACTATTTTTTGTCATTAAAATTTTAAAAATTTGCATGCAAAATAACGTTTTGAAAAAATAATTTATTGCGTTTTATTGATTTATCGCACAATTAATAAGAGTTTATAATAAAAGTTATATTTACATAAATTATGTATTGTGACAGAAAAAGTGGCAGTCAATGGAACGATGTGTTTACACAACAGGTATTTGATATTAAAATATTGGTCGTTTTAATGAAAAAGCTTTTCCGATAAATCACTCTAAAAAACCCGACGTTTTATTCGTAACGAAACGCGCAATCATCATTAATAGCACTAACGACACGTAATGAAACTCTTTGTAGAATACCGACTCGCGCGTAATCCGCTCTGAATCGAGTCTCTTTCACAACATTCCCATTCGACAGATCCGACTCCGCGCAAATTATATAGCTTCCGGCCCCGATATATCAATTAGAAAATATCCAGAGCGCGTTTGCGCTATGCTCACACCAACACGCGCGCGGCGTTTTAGCTATAGGCTCGCTTAGACGCGTCATTTGATTAGCGCGACGATAGAAAAACCCAGCCCACGTAAATGGGCGGCGCTCGGTGGGAGTATAAGAGAGAGAAAAAAAGCTGGACGGGAGAGAGGGACAATTCGAAAAGCGCGCGAAAGCGTTTTGTCGCGAGGGGATCCGGCGCCGCGAGCTTTTTCAGAGCGAGAGCGGAGCGGGAGGACAATTGATCCGGGGCCGGCGGAAAACGAGCGAAGGCAGGTTCGGGCGCACCCTGTCTCACGTGACGTCACGCCCGACTACGCGCCGGCCCCGCTCTCCATACGCGACGCGCTTCCGTTTTTAACGCCGCTCCCCCCGATGATATTCCGCTTTTTGCCCCCGGGGCACTTGCATCGCTGATCGCGGAATTCGCGCGCTTTTTAAACCCATCGCGCGATGTGCCCCCCTTTTTTTGCGTTCTTTGCCTTTTTTTGCGCGCGCACGCCCTCGCGGATTAACTGGTTTTTTTGCGTCGGGAAAGCGGAAAATTGAATTCATTCAATTACGAATGGCGAAGTTTTCAATTTGCATTTTATGCAAAGTAGCCTACGATGCTTTGATGCATCCGACACTGCGGGAAAGTTAAGCTGCCAAAATTTTAGCTATTTATTGCGAGGGGTTATTCATTGTGATGGTAATTTTAATGACATTTGATTACAATGCATATACAAGAATTTAATCCCCTTTTTTAAGGATCGAATGATTTTTATTATAATCCGTTGTTGATAAAAATTAATGTAGCCTTTTTTATTCCAAATAAATTGCGTATAACAATTGTTTATATTATTAATTTTTTTATAATTTTTAATGATTATATTTGAAAATTGAAGTGGTTATTTAATACTTAAAAGTGATTTGTAATTACTTTACCTACATGAAAGGAATTGATTTATTGCTATCATTACATGCGTTAGCTATCTACGTCAGGTTAAATCACGTGCCTTTTTTGGGTTTCTTAAAATATCCAAATTAATGTAAATTAAATATTTACTCTTTTGCGAACAAGCTCTAAAATAAATTTGGCCTGCTGGATGGTCAAAATCATTTTCCTTTAATTAAATATTTTAAGTATTTACTCGCTTTTTGTATATCATAAATTTTTAATGATTCATTAAAAAATATAAAAAAGTGAAGTTTAAACGACTCCAGCGTTATCAGTTTTTCATGCCACTTTGATTAACATAAATTCAGATGAACCAAATAAAAACGAGTACATAAAAACAGACAGAATGTTTGTTTGGTAAAAACACCGTAAATACAAAATTACACATCCGAAAAAGAGGGAAAAAGAATTAAGTCGCTACTCACTGATTGAGTCCCAATTTGAGGTGATCGCCGGCGTTTCGGAGGAGGGCGTGTGCCTCGCCGTTCGTCAATTCGCGCGTGCTCTTGCCGTTGATGCTGCTAATCAGGTCGCCCTCCCTCACTCCCTGCTGGGCCGCCTTGCTTCCTGGATTCACCTAAAAATAAACGAGAACCAAGTTCTCCGTTATTATAAAGTCGGAGTAGTCGAGCGTAGGCCTTGCGCCACGCTGGCGTGACGAAATTACGCGCGAGTTCCGAGTCATTTATTTTCCTCGATAGATGTACCGAAACGCGATTCGTTCATTCTTTCGCTCTGCTCCTAATTAGCCTACGCGACGCTTCCCTTTTTATTTTTGACTCTTCCGCGCGCAACGCGTATCGCTGCCTTTACCTTACGGCGAACTTAGTACTGCACAAATCGAGCCGTATAATTCGTGATTTACGATGCCATTTTTACCGGGTCGCGAGCGCTCGCAAAACAAAGCGCGAATAAATCATCCTGCGGCGCATCGCAAGAATATCGCAATAAAAGTTACCGCGGCCTCTTTTTTCTTTTTTTCTTTATTTCTCGTTTATTGGAAAATGTGTAGCGATTTAACGATGAAATACCGGTTTAACAGCTTTTATGAAGCACTGGAAATTTAAATAAAATCCGAAGCGAGAGTAGGAGTAAGGATGTGGAAAAAAAGAATTGGAGAGGTATCGAACGACGTCGTTAAATTGGCGCGCACCGCTAATGAAACGACTGATTAGCGAATAACGACGCGAGCCCGTAAAATCTCGTCGGCCAGGTGCAGCAGCTAGCGCCCCGCCCAGCTGCCTCGACCGCGTGCAACTGCGCGCATCGGGTTGCCGGAGCAGCAGGCGCTTCGCACGCCCGCCGCTCCTTTCCTATCCTAAATTGAAATTTGAATTCAGAACAGTGCTTTATCAGATATCGTAAATTCCGCTCGAACATGCGAAAGGCATGCCTTCGTGCCCCTAAAATAATGCGCTTATGAATTTTCATACTGCGCGCAAGTAAATGAAAATTATTAAACATTTTCGGTAAAAAGCCGACTGCGGCTCAAGCCGCGGCGCATTATTTAAATTTCGAATCGCTTTCCGCGCAGCTTAATGAAAATATTGCGGGCAAAGTAGTTCGAGCGAAATTTATTCAATCGACGCTTCCCCGGGAATAAAAATTCGCCGACTCTCGCAGCAGTCGCGCATCCTCCCAGATTTACGATTCATCGAAAAGTTTAACACGGGCGCGCGCGTTTCGCGGCAATATCGACTGGGAATCCTCGCAGTCGTGTTCCTCACCGTGTACGTCAGGCATGTGTTGGTGGCGGCGTTGCAGCCGCGCCGGCGCTGGGCCGGCGAGCAGAACTTGAGCATGACGATCACGCGCCCGACCGCAGCGGCGACGGGACAAATGTCGCGGCCCGTCGAGCGTTAATCACACTTAAACGCGGGATTTCGGGGGGCTGCTCCGCGAATTTTATCCTCCTCGAGCCCCTGCGCTGTTGACCTCCGACCGCGCGCTAAGCGCGTGCCCGCCGGCCAGTTTACTCGGTTCACCCGGAGCGTCGGAAAGTTATTTCGAAACTGAAGCTTGCGCGAAGCTCCGACGCTTCTTCCGAGTTTGCTTGTTCAGCGATGAGTGGGACTACCGCGCGATGATCGAGCCTGAAGAATTTCGAGTTTTATTTTAAGCTGTGGGCTTATAAAGTACGTGATCTACGCGCTCGCCTATTAGATTAATTAATAACTTTGCAATATGAAGCTCTCCATTTTGGCGAATATAAATTTTACATATCATTAATTTTATGTACTTAATAAATAAACATTGAACAATAAAAAACGAAAATAAGATAAAAGCACCAGTGGTAAGGACTTATGAAGCGAGTACCGCGCGAAGTAGTAACACGTTAACACACTTAAAAAAAACGAAGTCACGTAGTTTAAAGTTTCATTCACAGAGCGTCAACCCCAGATCCGCCGAAAGCCGGCGCTCATTCACGACTCGGGCGCTCGGCGCGCGCTAATGACGTCGCGCGCGTGACGGAGGCTCGAGAGGCCCGGCCCGCTCGGGCACGTATTCGCGCGCGCGGCCGCGACCTCAGCCCCGGTGCCGGGGGCGCGCGAGACTGACACGGGGTTACGCCTCGGGCGAGCGTCGAGCCGTGCCCCCCGGCGAGTGTAGGCGCGCAAGTCCTGACCTCGCGCGGCTCGCGCTCTTTCTTTCCTTCATTCTTTTCGCCCGCGCAGTCCTCCTTCGGCGGCGCGCGCGGCATGCCCCTTTCGAGGCGGAGTCCGGACGCCGCAGTCAAATCGAACCGACGCCGCGCGCCGCTCCCCTCGAATCGCGGGGTGGCATCTCACCCGGCCGCGCGCTTATTGAAACTTTTCACGACGAGCGGCTTTCCTTTGATTGAATTGCTGCTTGCGGCTTTCCAAAGTTTCGGGAGGGCTGCAACTTCTTTTTTGGGATTATAAAGAGTTATGCCGGTTATTTGCACGATAGAGAGCTACTTTTTTTGTCTCTATTTGAGTATTTATTTGAATTTTGTTGCTGAATGGGAATTAAATTTTCAGAGTTTATAACGGCATATTATTATTTATTTTTGAAAACCGTATTTTTGTTTTGGCATACTGCATTAATTATTCTACGCATACTTTAAATTGCACGAGAATTTTTAAAATCGTTGAAGTAAATAATGGTACTTTATTGCAAGATTAAATAATGTTATATCGAAAATTGCATTTTTCAAAAATGAATTTAAATAATTTAGGTTCGCTCGCTTACGGCGAGATTGTTTCAGATTTCCGGAAAATGTGGAAGGTACGAAGGAGAGGCAGAGATTCCATTACTTTCGCAGTGCACATAGTGCCAGCTTTAAAGCGGCAACTGTTTCCTGCTTTCTCAGAACACAAGAGATGGTAGCTACTTGAATATAAAAGACTTACGCAGAAAAACATCGTAGATGGAGGAAAAAGGCACTATTTCACCTTCTAAAAAAGACACGCAGGAATGAGGGACATATATATTTAAAGTGACGAGAGAAACTACTTTGTTGTAGTTTCACTTATGCCCGGCAATTCGGCCGGGCGGAAAAAAGGGTGCCGCGCAAAACCAGCCAAATCCGATAAAAGAAACGAAGAGTGCCATTAGGTCCATTAGCTTGGTTACACGTACCGCCTTCTCCGCGATCGATTCGACCGACCGGCTAATACCAACAGCCGAAACTACATTACGGGCAGCCCGGAAGCGCCTCTTTTCGCCGTTGTGCTTTCTCAAAGGGGAAATCGAAAATCCTCGGAG
This sequence comes from Eurytoma adleriae, assembly GCA_900480045.1. Taxonomy (NCBI): domain Eukaryota; kingdom Metazoa; phylum Arthropoda; class Insecta; order Hymenoptera; family Eurytomidae; genus Eurytoma; species Eurytoma adleriae. Next base: position 213,517 of record UXGC01000138.1, read on the forward strand.
CTTGCAGGAGAGGCTCGCGCTCGGGCAGGTACGAATCGTATTTTTCACGCGAGCGGCCTGAAATAAGTCTTCTCATCGCTGTGGCATGAAAAATGAGTTCTGCCGTCGAAGGACTGCCAACGAGGGTCGGCGAAGTCGAGGGTCAAAAGTAAAATTGGGTATCGGATGAATCAACGATATTTTTGTAAAGACGTCAACCCACAGTAAAAAAGTTGTTACTCTTTGTCAAATAATTATAGCATTGATGAAGAAGCATAAAGGAAGGCATTTGACATCAATTAAAATTCGCGCCGTTCACTTTCATCCCGCTGAAAGCACGGCGTAATTCGCGACTCTTTTCACCTAGTGATATTCGTGGCGAGAGTTCGGTGAAAAAAAAAAGAGGGAGAGAGAGAAAAAGCGGCGAACGAAAGAGAAAAAGCTCACAAAAGTAGGCGAGAAGAGCAGCACTCGCGGGGCAATTTCCAATAAAAGTTTCCCAATGCGAGTGTGTCGAATTCGCGCGGGCTTTTCAAGCTGTCGCGATAATCCCGCGGGACAAACTCCGCGGCGGAACAGCGGCGCGATGATGAAAAGCGCCGATAAAGCGCGAGACCCGCCGATGAAAGGCGAGCCGCTTTTAATTGATACGCCCCTTCGCGCGCTATCGCCCGGATTTATCCCCCGGCATTACAGCGCCAATGACTCTCGCGTCCGAACGAAAAATAATTGGCTCCAGTTGATAAAAATGTACCCACCCCCCGTCTCGCTCCGAAGCGCGGAGATTTAAAAGTTTCCACGCGACCGGCTATATGGGTGTGTACGAAAATTCGCGTCGCGGTGCGCTTTTTTTTCGATGTCTCGATGTTTCTTTATGGGCCGATAAAAATAAATATGGAAAGTTTTTGTTATGAAATTTTATCGACGCCGTAAACTTCTCGAACGGGATCGCGTAAAAAAATGCGAGTACGTATACACATTTTCGATGCAATCGAATTTTCAACTGCAAACTCGAACTCCCAAGGATTTTCGCAAGCGGCCCCCGCAGCAGTTTGCGGCGGAATTATCGGCGGAGCGATCGGCGCAGCCATCGGAAAGTTTCCGCGCTGAAAGCTGAAAATTAACGAGGAAAAGCGCGCGGGGCTGGGAGCCGCGAGGAGCGTCGGGCAAGAAAGCGCGCGCGAGATGGCCGTGGGCTAATGCCGGGCGAGGCCGGTTATTATGCGAGGCGCGCGCTGCCGCGGCGGTAGCGCATCGCGATCGGCTCCTCCCACATCCTCCTGGGAACGCGCGGGCGCCTCTCCCAGGAGCCGCAGCCCAAGCGCGAAAGCCGCGAGATTTTCATTTTTTTTCTCCACCGCCGGGAAATCGATGCTCGTCCGGCAAATGGGATCGGACGCTCGGTCGAGCGATTATTGGGAAGTGGATCGGCGGCCACGGTTAATTAGTCGCGCTATTAGGCTCTTTTTTCCATACATCGCCGGCGCGCGGCCTAAATGCGTAAAAATCGCGGGATTCCCACCGAGTGGAGGAAAAAAAACGCGGTATCGAATCCAAAGCTCACTCGCGGATATCGAGTCTCGCCGGGCGAGCTCTTATTTCGCCTCGTTAGCTCCGTCAATATGTAATCGGGCTTCGGGCAAATCGCGCATTCGCGAGGAAATAAAATCAATAAGCGGGACTCGGGCGCGCATCCGCATTTTGCCGCGCGAGAGCAGCGGCCTGATGGGATTGCGACTTCCGCGTCTCCTTCGCGCGTGATTTCGCCGTGGCGCGAGGAAAATCTCGTAACGCGATTGCAATAGGTGGCGCGTGGAAAGGCGAGCGGGAGCCGCGATTCCTGATGAGCTCGCGGAATTGTGATTTCACCTCTCTATATTTACATAATATTCTTCCTGTACGTGTTAGTTAAATTTTTGTATATATACTTTAGTGTGATCGTACGTTAACCAAAACTATGTTTATTTAATAAAACATCACGACCATGGATGACATATCAAATTTCAATGATAAATTTTAGAAACGTAATAAATATATGGAATAAATTATTTGGAAATTTTACAGGATGTTTTTAATAAAATAAGTGTGAGAAAAGTGAACGACGTGAAACGTTTCTTGCACAATCGCGTTAAACTAGCGAGACGAGATTCACTACTCACGCGTTGGTTTTCGTGCGAAGGCCTCGGGTGCTAGGGGTTGTATAGTTGGGGCCAATTACGTTATTAGCCTTGCAACCTGAATTATTTCTTCTCGAGGGTAACTCGCGGCAAGTCGGGCCGCACGCAAATCAAGCACTCGGCTTTCGCGCGAGCTCCTCCTTTTCATTATCGAATATCGATGCGGGCATCTGGCCGTGTTCTCCGAAACAAAAAGTAGCGCATCCCCCACCCTCCTTTTAACCTAGAGCCTACTCCGGAGCTTATCAGAAGGTATTATTGAATTTTTTAAGTATTTCATTATCAGTTTTAATATTTCTCGAAGCATTGAAATAATTCATACTTTACGAAGTACTGATTGAAAAGTTTTATATTCCACTCTACTTACATCAATCTTTTCTTTGTAAATCCAATATCATCTTTTTGAATTTAAGATGAGTTTCAAATTTTTTTTCACAAGAATTGTCTTTAGTAACTTTAATGACACTGTATTTAAACAAAAGGAATAGTGTTATTAGTTTAAACTAATAGTGTTAATAATCTTAAATTTTTGAAAAATCTAATAAAACTTAAATTTTTTAAATTCAACAATAATTTTCTTATTCAGCAATACCGTAACAAAATCCGAGGAGAGTTATACCTTTTCGCGAGAATCGTAACTACGTTCGCGTTTCTCCGCCCGGGCGTGTTCGCAAAAGGGTTTAGCGAGTCTTTGTAGGCTGGGCGAAAGTACACAGACGGCCGATTCCATGAATATCCCTCTAAGGTGCGCATCGCGCTACGTGACTGGCATCCGCGTCTACCGCCCCATTCAGACCGGCTCGCTGGAGTGCGCTCGGTGTAAACAGACTTCCCGGAGGCGACAAATTTTTGCGCCTCGCATTGGCCTCGTTGACATTCTCCGCGGATACACCGATGCGTCGCACGACGACACCCCGCGAAAGCTTAATCTCTCGGACAATCGCGAGCGAATCACTTTGCTTTCACTTGCCCTTTTCTTTGTTCTCTTCACTTTCGATTTTCGCTTGTCTTACGGGACCTTTTGTTTTTTCTGTTTATGGGTATTTTAACCTTTCGTATCGTTTCAATTTTAGTCGAGAATCTGCAATTTTTCTTTATTGATTCAGGTGCAAGGAAAGATCGGAGAGATGATAAAAATTCAATTATGAAAATCCGAGTACGCGGTGGAATAAACTTAATCCTAGGCAAAAATTTTAACGCGCTCAAGCAGCTCCAGCCGACAGAATTTTCGCTGAATAAGAGAAAATTCCGCGGGCCTCCGCGCATCGGAATTAATGAAACTACTTTCAGCGGATTGTTCTTAATTACGACGACTGGGCACAGCCATACGGCTGAGCACGCCGCGGTGAAAATTCTACAAACGCGACACTGCAATTCTAAATTATGCGATTTATTAAGGTTAATGACTAGCGTTCGCATCGGAAAGTTGATTACTATACCTCACCGCGGGGCACCGTCATTCGATTTCAGCAAAACACGTCGAGCAAGATGATTAACGCAACGATTGAGATATTGTCCTCCAATCGGATCGGTAATACCGAGTCTTTATACCAGCGATCGCCGACGATAAACGATACGGCCGTGGCATAAAGGAAAACCCTGCAGGAGGCACGTTTTACAATGTTTTTTTTCCTCGCCGGGAGTCGCTCGGCAAATCCCTCGGAAGAGGATATACAATTCGAACAGCCGATATCTGCAAATTCGCCGCGACGTCAAACGCATTGGGAGTTTAAGTTTAGGGCCGCCGCACCGGGGCTCGGCGTAAAAAAGAACCGCCGCGACGGAGGCGAGGGAGAAAAATCTCGGGAGCCTCGATAAAACGAGAAGAGGCGAGATTGAAATACTCGAATCCAATATAGGGAGGGCGAAAAGGAGCGAGAGGAGAGAGGAAGCGACGAAAAAGCGAGGCGGAACAAAAAAGCGGACGAGAGGAAGAAAGAGAGGAGGCGGCGGCGAGAGTCCGGTCACGTTCGCGAGCCGCTGTCCCAGGCTCCCTATTCCGCCCGGACAATGGGCGCGGGGAATAATTGGGGGACCGAGGCGAGTGTCCCTAATCCGTTAATGGGACGAGCGCCGCGCGCCGGCTATCAGCTGATCCGCGCGTCCGCGAAAGCGCCTCGGCGCCGAATTAAGAGTTTGCCCGAGCTTTTAATTCAACCCGAGTGCGCTGACGCCTGCGGATCCCAATTGTTTGATCAAAGGGGCCTCGAGGTGCCGGCGAATCGGGGTCGATCTCTCTGCGATATTCTTTTGAATTTAAAATCCATCTTTTTCGACTAGTTTACGGCGCACTCTTTAAAACGCGAGTGATTTACACGAGGAGGCGATTTTTTCCGCTTAATTTATGGCCGAGGGATACCTTAAATTTCAATAACACCTGGAAAAGGAACTTTTCACTTCGTCGATCGCTCGTTGGAATTGAAACTTTTTTCCCCGAGCAATACTCGAAGCAATTAACGCTTAAAAAGGAACTAAAAGTTCCATTGCGAAATGTCAATTGGAGCGCGGTCGCGCGCACTTCACGTTTCACTCGACGTTTTTAATCACCGACGTTCACCTTTAACGTTCGAATTATTATTCATTACAATGCGTTTCGTTTCCGAGCGCTAATACAAAAGCTTCGCCGCGGTGCAATATTATTTCCTTAATGCATGCGCCATTAGCCGCAACAGTGAGCGAACTTTTACGGCCCGCCGCGTTTCTTTCTTTCGGCCTTTGGTTCTCCCCCTACCCGCCGCGCTGTTTTTTTTTCGCCTTTTACTTAGCGCGCACACGGCAACGCGTCGCGAAAATAATAGAGGAAATATCCGGCGGCGCACTCGGAGTGAGCCCGCTCTCGACTGCGCTCGCCCATTCGTCCGGGTACTTAAAGCGCAGTTTGATTTCGAAGCCCCGGCATTCATGCCACATGACACAAACACGCCCCTCGAGCTATCGCCGATGGAGAGGGAGTCGCGGGCGCGGAGGGAAAAAATACTGAGCGAGAGACGGATGCCAGAGACACTCGCCCGCCGAGAGCTGACTTTTTTATTAGCGCTGCTGCATGTGATTTCCCTGCTCGATAGGCTTATATCTCGTCGTGGCTGAATAAAAATCGCCCGGCGGAGAGTTGAAACTGTGCCTCGCTGACAGGAGTTATTACGCGAATTGCTTTTGTCAAGGGCACTAATAGAGAAGGTTATTTATTCGCGGAAACTCATTTCCAGAGGCTAACTATCATTTTTTACGTAAATGTGCATGAAATGCGTTGTACAGAAAATTTAATTTTAAATTACCAGAAAATTGAAAAAATATTAATAATGAACAAGACTGCTGTGTCTAAAAATGAAAAATCTATTTCCATTATTTTAAGGTTCTCTAACCCTACAATATGAATTATTTCGATAGATATTTTAAGGCATGATAGCAGCACGTAAAATTAGCTTTAGAAACTCTCAAGATCAAGCAAACATACAACGGAGTTATTTTGAAAGATGAATTGATTTTCACTTGTAATACCAAAATTACTTAACTTTTAATAAAAGCAAATCTGATTTTGCGCGCATACTTGGAAGAAACAGGATTTACGGCAAGTTTCGCGGGAATAAAATTTCGTGGCTCGCAATGCGATGCAAATTTTCAATTCCAGCCCCGCATTCCCGCGCGCAGCGGAGGAATTCCTCCGTTCGCGAATTCCCTGCGAAGTTTATCAATAATCCCAGCTAACCGGCAAAAATATTTAAAAGAGTCGGCAAGTACCGTTGTTAAGCAGAACCAATTGTTTCGCCATGTTTTTACAGCGTTTTACCTTACAAACAAGAATTAATTGCGCGCGGCGGTCACTCATGAATTTCAATGGAATTCCCTCAACGGGCTAAATTTCGCTAAACCCAAATGAAACACAATATCGGCGTACGCGATCTAACACCGGTGGGAGATTAAAAATGGCAGATAGATATCTAATTACCTATCGATTAATTACCCTCATTCAGCGGTTCAGCGCAATAGACCCGAAGCTTTTATAACAATAAATTACGGCGCCGCTCGTTACAAAACCCCCCGAGCGCTCGCAAAATTGCGAAACGCACATAATTCGCGTCCGCGGTGTGTACTATATAAATTACGCCAGCATCCAGTTACGTTCCCATGACTCGGGTCGCGCGGTATCGCAAAAATTAACGGCGATCGCTCGCCGAGGCGCCGGTGCGAAAATCGAAAGAACGCGGGAATTTCAATTTCACCTCGGAAGTCTGCGCGCTTGACGGACGTGAGCATTCGACTCGCGTGCGCGCGGCCGAAAACGAATTCGGACGGACGGCAGTGCAGCGCGCTGATTAAAGGGCGCAGCCGCGCTCTCACCTTGAACCCCCCGGTCTCGCCGCTGGATGTAAATTTCTTTGGATTTCTATACGGCAGTTCGAGGAAAGAGAAAATAATTCACGCGTTGGAAATTAACGGTGTATCGGACTTAGAAGCGAAATTTAAAAAAAAAGGAGTGAAACTACCAGCGGCCGCGTAAAAAAAAGTGGAAAGCGCATAATTAGCGGCAGAGAGGATGGGCCGGCTGGAGGATATCTCTCGGGAGATGTGACGGGAAGGAGGTCGGGGATGGAAAGTGTAAGCGAGCGGAATGGATCGAAGGCAAATGCGCGATGCATTATTTAACAATTTGCAAATCGTCGCGAAGATTTCAACTTGGTCACGAGTTGGCGAGGTCAATGCTAAGCCGAGCCAAGCGGTGAATGGCGAAGTGCTGTTCGAATTTTCAAGAACATCGCCCGGCTACACTAGATTCTGTAATTTTAAATGGGTCAATGCTCACTCGCTTTATTTTTACGCCATTGTAAACCTTTAATCTCGATCGAGCTTGCGCAACTCTCCTTTGGATACCTAGTAAATATTATCGATCTTACAGTACTATTTCTATAAAGGACACTTTTTTATATATCTATATGAAAATGAAGAAAAAAAGTGACAATCACATAAATTCGTTTTTATATGTCGTAGAAACAAATTATACATCGCGTATAAATTTAGTTTCTTCGCCTTTTCATCGCGCAAGGGCAGAGATGCAGCGAGAGTCGATTTGAATAAAATGCGCATTAATCTCGCGCGGACAACAAAACATCGCCTATTAACGCACGAAAACACTCCCATCTCGGGAAAAAAATCGAGGAGAGAGAGGCCAAGGCGACGCGAGAAGACAGGTCCTCCTAATTGATCGATCCCACCTAAATCACCGTGAACTTCTGGCTCCTGCGGCGAGCGGGCGAAAGATGGAGGGGGAGAGAGACGGAGAGAGTCGGAACGACGGACGGTCGGCGCTTAGTTCGTGCGGACGCAGACGAAGCGCAGCCTCGGCCGGCCATTTAAAAATAACCCGGACGACGCCTTTGGCGAGACCCAAGTGCCACTCTCGCTCTCCTCTTCCCTCCCGGCGTTATCTCCGCTCCGGCGTCTCACGTTTCTTTCGCGCGGCTACGCGCTGCATTTTTTACGCGATCGACGCGCGCCGGTCAATAGGTGCGCTCCGCCAACGACGCGCCGACTCCGTCGGTCTCGGTATAGTTTTGCGTTTTTTTTTCGGCCGAGAGTTTGGACGAGGCTATCGCGGGGTGGAACGGGAACCGGCTCTTCTGGAGGATTGCGTAAGGTTTCGTAACGATGTTGTGGTTATTTTCACGGATTCCGGGGGTGGAGTACACGAAAATAACGCATTTCGCATTGCTGATGTCAGTGCTCATTAAAGTCTTAGTCTCTCCGTCGAATTTTCGCAGTGGACCGTGTCTGAGTTAATGTTTTTCTGCGAATTTAAATGCGATTATAAATTTATTTTTTAAATTTCGCTGACAAACACTCGTACTGACAAACTGCGAGGAAAAATACTTTCAACAGTTTATTTGAAAAATTTAAATTAATACTAATCTCCCGTTAGCGGCCATTTGAAGAAAGCTGGTCAGCGTGTAAACATGTTTTTAAAGACCGGAAAGTGAAAAGCGTAAAAAGAGTTATGAAATATTTAATAATAGATCGCAAAAGAATTGCAAATCTTTTAAGTAATACAAACAAAATCGGCATGAAAGAACACAAATAGACAAGATAAAAGCGAAAGCTCTTAACGGCAACATAAATCTCGTTTCTGAAAAAGCTCTTACAGCAGCAATTTTATCTGCGATTCGGTAAAGGCGCAACGCGGAGAAAAACGCGAAACGCTTCGCGCGGTAAATCAAGGGGTAATTAATTAAAAGCAGAATTTTCATTGGACGAGCAGAAAAATGGTGCCAGTGCATCGACTACATTTCCGATATTAATTGCGTATCAATGTAATTTCTCGTTTAATCTCGCATGCAGAAGCTGTAAAATATTTATACTCCGCCGGCAGGTAAATTAGTAAAGTAATTACCACTTTGAAATGAAAATTAATTTCGCAGCCACCGGCGAAAAGCTTTCTATTTCGAAGTATCGTCAATTCGCCGTTTCAAGAGCAATGAAAAATTTATGCCCACAATTAATACGTCAATATCGCAATCGTAAAGCCCCACTGTAGAAGCTGCGATCGCCGCATTTGCTTATCGATCGCCGCTTTTATCGCGCACCGGCAAAACCCGCACTTTCTTCGCAAAAAAAGAGGAGCGACGAACCGGACGCGACGCTCTTCCTCCCGCGGCCGCACGAAATCACTCACCCTCGACCTATGAGGGTCCTTATCCCACGATCATCCCCTTCATACTCGGGCGAGCTACAGCTGTTGCTTTCCGGGGCGGAAGTCGAGTCGGGCGAAAGGTGGAGACGCAGCTCGGCCGGTTCACCGGCAACGACTACGCACTCGTGGCCGCGCGCGCACGCGGGACAATATTAGCATCGCGACTCGGCGCGCGCGCGCGGACGCCGCGTTTAGCACGCGCCCGACCCCACTGCACCGGCGCGCGCACCGCGATTGATGCATTGATTCGGCGGTATCTTTTTTTCCCTACTTTTTTTCTTTCAGGGCGGATGGTACGAAAAATCAGCCCTGCTAAAAATAAGACACTTTCGCGGAGGATTTGTTTAGCGGGTTCCTGGTAGGGTAGTTACGTTGATCGGCGAGCGGGGAGGGACGAGTGACAGGTGGATGCCAGGCCGTTCCACGGGCGGCCGATTGGCTTTGAAAGATTTATCTACCGCTGAATTTCGCACGGCGAGCAGATGCGATGCTAGTACACGATGTGTACACGTCCGCGAACAGATGTACGATTTTTCATTCGAATTTTTAATTTTTTAACGCTGCCACGGTGATAAATCGCCGCGTAATGACGCGGACGTCTTAATTGTTTGAAGAGTGGAAATTGTCGGGACACGCGTTTCAGCCGCGGCGGTAGAAAGCGCGCCGCGCTGAAACTGATTTATACCCGCTGTTGGAAATACTTTATTAGCAACAATCGTCCATTAACTCGGCGCGCATTCCTCCCCCGGCCGCGGCTTCAGAAATATTCCATAAGCCGTGATAAATCCATCGATCGGGCGCGTGCGCGCGCGCGAGCACACTCCCTCTAAAGTACACATGCATTATTCAATCGCAATAAAGCCACCGACAAAAGAAATAACTGCAAGATTTGCAGCTGGTATCGACGGCTCTCTCCTTCCCGACGGCTTCAATCAATGAATTTACGGCGTCATTGTAAGTAAAGCGTCGCGCTCCAGTTTCGCGGGCAGAGCGCGCGACCGAAATATTTTCACCGGGACGAGCCGGGCATACCGTGGGCCGCGGGGGCGGGGAATCGGCGCGGCGAAATCGGCCGTAGGTGAAATGCGCTCGCACCGCAGCGGCCGCGGGGAATTGCGGGTCAAGAGCCCGAGAGCTAATGCCCGGCCGAGAGCGGGTGGGAGAGAGAGGGCCCGCTCTCTGTGTTTATTAGCATAGCCGCATAAACAATCGCGTGCCGCCTGCGCCCGACGCGACTGTGTAATGCGACGCGGGCCGCATTCAGGTGACGGTACCAATGTGGCCGCGCGGGTCATTAGGGTCGCCGCTAATCAACTCGACTTAATTTTTCTCTCGAGATCGGCGCCATTGGTACATGTGTAAATCTTCTGCTTTTATTTTCTCTTGTATGCACGAGTGCATCGGTTACATTGCTGGTTCATGCAAATTTAGTGAGTACGCTGTAATTATTTGCCTGATGCAACGCATTCTTTTTAATGCGTCTGTTCATGAATCTTTAATGCGTAGTTTTACAACTGCGTTTTTTTCATGTACGTACGATAATTTTTATAATTGTTGTGATCCGTATACATCGTTTAAAAGATGACGAAATTTAGAAAAATTTGAAAAAATGTAAACTTTAAAAAAAGAGCTTAAAGTAAAAATAAGTGGTAAATGATTTTTCGGTAACGGTGAATTTATCTGCTAAGGAATCCGATCCGATCGTTGCGACCGCCTCGATTTGCATTGCTAGATGGGATTTATAGCACTGCTAGGAGGCGTTATTGCCTTTCTGAGTGTTTTGAAATCAAAGAGTTATGACAGGGGTTCCGGGAGTTTACTAAAATGACAAATGTGAATTTCGAAGTGTCGCAACGCGCGGCTCTATACCTCGATACATTTTATACTATACTGCCGCGGATAGCGCGCCGGGGAGGCGAAACGATCGCGGAAATCGCGCCGCAGCCGGCTCTAAAATATTGCGTCCGCGCGCAATTAGACCGGGCCCTACGGTGGACACTCCCACGCGTCCCGTTAGAGCAGCCTCCCGCGGACCGGAGGATCGCCGCGACGTTTTACGAAGACAATGAGCGCATTCCGCGGCAGCTCGGCGATCGATCCCCGCCGCGAGTCGCGGCCATTGTGCGTGAGAGGCGCGCGCTCGGAATTAGAATGGCGATAATGGTAGCTCGCGGTGCGCGTGAGTAACGGGCCGCGGCCAGCCTCCGTCCGATGAGGCACTGCGCGTACGAGACGCCGCCGCCGCCTTTTATTGTGCGCGCTTCTCGGGAAGCGCGAGCTCGCGCGTATTCTCATGGAAATTCTAGCGCCGTTCGGACGCTCTTTTTTCCCCGGCGAATGCTAATTTGCTGCAGAAGCCCCGGCGCCGCGCGAGCAGAACTTCTCGCCGAGTGCGAAGCTTCTTCGCTAAGGTGTTGTTTGGGTTTTAAGTGTACGGTACTTCTTTCGCCGGACATCGCCTTTTGTGCAACGAAAATATTTGAGTAGCTTTAGTTCGCGCTGAAAGTTTGTCTGGAATAATTTAAATTGCGCGCCTAAAACTATTCTAGCGAACAAATACAGCTGCACCCGCTTATTTGTGTACTTCTTTAAAAAAATAAAGTCATAATTTCTATTTAAAATTATGTGTATTTATCTGAACAAACATCATTATTTTCATTATGCAAACGACTGAAATAATTCATAGTGAAAAAATAATGCAAATTATATATTTGATATATCCAATTCGCATTGATAAAACGATAATATGTATGATCAGTGTTTTATACGGAAATTATTAATACTCTTGTTGTATGAATAGCAACGAAATTCATTAACTTCCGCATATTATTATGTTGGAAATCTGGAGTTTATACAGAATTTTACGACGTCATTAAGAAAATTTGAATTACACTATTGTGCTCGCACTTCAAATTAACTACTCCGGTACAATGTATAAATGGCATAATGGATTGATTTAATTAAAGCTACTCTACGGCATAATTAATAACGCGAAACAAAACACGCCGCGATTCACTGAAATATCAATCAGTCCATTTACTTTTCCATTAATAATAAGCCCCGGCGCGCTGCAGCACCGCTCGCACAAAACAAGTCAAATAAGCCGGAGCGCCGGGAGTAAAGAAGTACAAAAACAAGAACCGCAGACAAGGACAGCGCAGGAAACGACTCGTTGAGCGTCTGAAAAGGCCGAGATCGTCCGGGTCGTCTTGGGGGCCCGGCCGGTGTAAGTACCGGCGTTAAAACGGCTGACGGCGCGGCCATTAAATTATCCGGGCGTCGAATGCGTCGCGCTCGCGCGCACAGCGTGTCGCCTCCGCCGGCGCGCACCAAAAACGAATCCTCGAAAGCTCAATCAGCCCCGAGAGGCCCATCGCTCTTCGCCGATATGGCGGCTTCATGCTAATGACGAGGTGTGGGTGCGCGCGTCGCCCGAGAGCCATAAAGATTAGGCACCGCGTCGCGCGCTCCTATACGATTCACCGGGAAATATCAATTTCGTGCAGGAATCTCGTTAGCCGAATTACGCTCGTTTTTCATAATCTACGCCCCGACCGCTCGAAGAATTGATTCCTTAGGGCCGCGACTGTGATTTTGTCGTAATCAATGGGCAGAGATATATCTGTCGCCTCCTGAGCTTTAGAAGAGTAGCCGCGTATTTTATCTTCTCGATCGTGAGCTTACCGAATTTATAGTGCCTCCCGATAATAATCATTTAAATAAATACACTTGTTTGTTTTGGATGCGTGTTTGGGTGAGTGAACTCAGGTGCGCCGGTCCGAGCTTATTAAATTTTATGAACTTATTGAATTTCGATTGTGTAATAAATAAAATTTAACGGTGCTCCCTGAAATCAATTTACTGAATGGATAAATCGAACTTCGCTCACTTTTAAAAATCGCTTTATAATTAACCCAGTTTTGAACGAGTCCAGCCGCGGACATCAAGAGCGAAGTGTAACGCGTACACGTATACGTATCGCGGAATCGAATATCGCTCTAAAATAAAAAAAAAAAAAAAACGGAGCGTAAGAACCCACGGTAAATCCATCGCAAAAGAGCAAAACCGCAACGAAAAATTCCAATTATCCACGGTAAAGCCTTTTTCCCCTCGAATCGGAGAATTTGAAAAAAGGCTCATCGCGGTTCGGGCAATCCGATATCCCTGTGGTCTACCCGTAGGTACATACACGGCGCGAGTTTCCACGAGCACGGGCGCCGAGGTAAATTCGATTGGAGGCTGTATCGCGGCGGGCCGATCGAGTTCGATATTTTTTTGGCCCCCGTCCTCCTACTCCTCTCCAGCTTTGTTTTATCGAGGGAGGAAATCCGATTATGTGGCCGAGCCTTCCGAATTACGGTTTCTTATATGCAGATGAATCCGGCGCATACGGGGAGATCCGAATCCTTTGTTAAGGCCCTCCTGCACCGGGGGCTCTAACGATGCTCGCCCGAGATACGCGGCTCGCCTCTTAGAATAATTCATGCGATTTAATTCCGGCGCGCTCGGACTTCCGAGGTGGCCTTATTATATCGCCTATACCCCGGAGATTAGGCGCGATAACGCCCCGGCTGGATATAAAATTTGAATTTGGCGCCCTTATTAATTGCATCATATCCGCTTCCTCCCGATACGCTCGATTTTATTTCGACCGCTCATGGCGCGATAGCGGTTTCGACGAATCAATGGGAGCTTTGAAAATTTACTTCAAAATGAGAAAAAGAAAACAATTAAGGAGTCTTATCGAAATTATGGCCGCGGCGGCGGGGGAGGGAGGCGGCGAGGCGAGGAAAAGTTGAGGGGGAGAAAGAGAGACGCGCTCGGCGAAAGGCTCGCGAGGACAGGAACACGCGCCGGCGGATTTAATTAGCTATGATTGCGGTCTGCGCCTGACGTTGATTTTAATGGGCCCCGAGTAAGTACGACGGTCTTAATTTTTGCCCGAGAGCCCCGGGCGCGCGTCTCTTTTCCAAAGCGATCCGCGCTATTAAATTCTATGCGCGCTGGATCTTGATACCGAAAAATCGTCAGCTGCTCGGGACGGTTTCCCAGCTCCCGTGCGATTATCGTTACATTGTTTCTGCGCTCGAAAATTCTCTCGTTAGGATTTATTCCTTGATATCGATCTTCAAGCAGTCTTCCTTTCTTTTCGATTCCGCCGAATGGAGATCCTACTCGGGATGCATTTTTTCCAAGTAGAAAGTTTAGCGCGAAACTAAAGTATTTTAAGTAGGCTATTTACTCCGTTTTTTCTTTAATAATCGACTGACTTTACGCAGATTGAATCGATGGATAACGAGAAAATTGTCCGTCGTTTAGAAGATTTTTCCCCCCGCAAATGGCGGGGTATAAAGCCAAAGCCGAAGAAATTTAATGACTGTTTTCGGCGTAATCACCTCGTTGTTTATGCGAAAGTGCCTCGACTCTGCTTTTTTTCGCCTCGGCCTGGCTTTCAATCCTGCAAACCGCGATTAGAAACTTCATTATACATATCACCGCACTCATTTCTACACGAGTCTTATCCTTTCTTAAAAAGAAACGCGCACTTCACAATAAACTAGCAACACTCGAGTCTGACATTCCAAGCATTACCATATCCTGAATTAAAAGACGAGCGTACCGTAATAAGTCGGCACGCGTCCGGAAAACCGGGCAAAAAAACAAGTAGCCGGGTCGTTTTGCAACCTCGTCTCGATGTCAATCGCTCGGCTCGTATGTGACGCAACCGCGTATGCATGCATGCAGGCATTCCTCCGCGGAAGCGGGAATTCCGCCGGGCCGCGTGAGATACTAAATCCTTTGTCGCACCGGGGTCCGCGCGAATCGTCTCCATTTGGGACGTCCGCTTTCACTTTTCCCCCGGCCGATGTGTTGCACCTCGCTTTTTCCCGCGCGACTAAGCGCCGCCGGGCCCTCGCCGGAGAGGCGCTTCTGCCTCCTCCGCGCCGAAGCCGCCGTGACATAATGGGAATATCGTGTACGGCCGTAATTGCCGCGGCGGCGGCGGCGGTGGTACCGTCCCCCTCGTAAATTCACCTTTCCAGGAAGCGGACGCACGCGGAAAGCACGTGTGCAAATAACCATTTTTCGCCTCTCATTGATAATATACCCTCGCGTGTGCTTCAAAACGGAAGTCCACTGATATCGTTATTTCAATGTATTCAAGCGAAATTGAGTATGTATAGTTACTTTGAGTACCAAATTAGCTTTTAAATATTGCGAGATCTGTCAAAATTCCCAGTCGTGTATATTTAATAAAATTACAGTTCGCAGAAGCTTGAATTAAAGGTACTTATTTAACATGCGATTTAATGTATTTGAAAAGAGATTGAATAAGAGACTTCATTATACTTATCTTTTAAAATTATTTATTTTTAAATATTCATCACGCTGATGACGAATAAAGCTATCATTATTATCTTGTGACAAAAAAGTTATTGTCTTCGTAATTAGCGCAACCTTCAAAATTTTTAGCACGCATTTCTGAAAATTAACGAAAGCACAGAGATTCTTTTTAGACGCCGCGCTCGCATAATAATTACAAAGTACACGAACAAGGTAGAGGTAATTCATGGCCGGGGCATATTACAGGTATGCGCGTAAACGGAGGATTGTGTTTTCCCGGCTCCTCGAGCGCCTCGCATTCTCCCTGTTCATTTTAACAGCGGCGCTCGAACATTGTTGCCGTCGCTCGCTTTAAAATTTACCCGATAACTTTTCCAAAGAGCATCCCGCTGGACATCCCCGCCAACTGATAAAGCGCCGCGATTCCGTAATCAAAAGAGCTTATCGCTCGGATAGCAATCTCAATATCAATTTCACGAACTGAAACTATTATTACGAATCCCGAGTAAAAAGTTCCTCGGGCCGAGCTATCAAAGTGACTCGGCGCTCCTCTCCCCGAAAGCATTTTGTACATTAACTCCTCCCGCCGCTTCGTTCGATTTGAAGCGGGGCCAAGCGGGCAGCAACGAGCGTGACGCTATCGGTTAACGCGCCACTTTTCGGGAGGAAGAAGAAGGTCACTGGATGAAAATCCTGTTTAACTTCGGCAATCAGCGGCGTGAATCATTGTCGCTAGACCCGTTTCCGCGGCCGCTGGAAGAGCGGCGCCACGTGCCGTAGATTTTCAGGCTCGATAAAGGCCGGCTGATTAGGCCATTTACGTTAGAAGCTCTATTACGCAAATGTATACCTGAATTCTCGAATTTTTATGTGGAATACGAGCGCGCGTGAAAGCGAAGGTCGCAATATGGATGGGACTCGACGAAGGAAAAAAATCCGTGAGAGAATCGCAAATGGCTTATACATGGGCACGTCCGCGTCGCGTGACCTGCATAGTTTTCCAGCGAGAAGTATCGCTTCCGATCCGCTCCTCGGAGCTGCTCCCGGCGTCGTCCGCCTTTCTCGCCCGCGCCGCGGCGAATCGAGTCGCGCTCCGCGTCTCCGACTCTCATTACGAAGTTCGCATTAATTCCGCTATTTATCGAATATTCGGGAAAATTACGATCCCCCCGCCCGATGCCTTTGATAAAGTCAAGCGGAGCTTTCGAGCGTAGTTCAATCGAGTCGCTCCTTTAACGAAGAGCGCGAATATTTAAAATGTGCTGTCTCGCAATCTCTCGAAATTTTTCGGTAAAAGTTTTAAAAAACTCACGTCGAGGCCGTCGCTTTTGATCGAAAGCAGTTTTGTGAAACTCACCTGAAACATGAAAGAAAAAATACATTGTAAAAGTTTTATTTGATGCACGCGCTAAATAGTGAATCATCTTTTAATTGGGTTTAAATTAAATGCTTCTCGGAATCATGAGCTAGTTGCGCGCGATAATGGACGATAAGCAGCGATTTAGAAACCGCTTAAAAGTGAGCAGCGAATTTCTCGCCGCGATATAATAATAGACTTTGCTGAATGGAAATAACGAGTAAATTACTCATCAGTACGTGACGGAGGCGTCGATTCTTACATCATTTCCCTTGAACGCCCTCTCCTTCAATTAGCGCAATCGAATCTCGCACTCTTGACTGGCCAATCAGCCGATCCCTTTTTCAGCTCGCAATTGAAACTCCCCCTTTGAAAAAACTCGGATCCCCGGTAAAAGGAGAATACGAGGGCGAGCGGGGGGAGGGGACGGTGCACCTTTGAGGAGGTGCGGGCGGCGGCGCGCAAAGGGCGAGGCGCGAACATATCTGGAATATCGATCTCGTCAAAAGTGCAAACGAGCTGCGCGCCCGGTGCGTGGCGTCTCCTCTCGCGGTCCTCGGTAATCGAGCCAGCCCCGACTCGATCCAATTACCCGGCGCAAGGAGTAACTCATCGGATCGACCTTAGTAATCAGATATCGACTGCGGGGGATAAAAGTGCGCCCACCCGCGCGTCTCCTCCTCCGGCCGACTGTCTCTCGCGGAATGCCGACTCGAGATGCTTGAATTTCAATTGTTTCGCAACGAGCCGTCGCCGCTCGCGCGCTCTGTTTATTTACGAATTAAAAAGGTATAATACGATTAATCGGCGCGAGAGCGATGATTATCTCGGTAAGCAATGAGTGCGAGTACCTTCTCGTGTACGATTTTCGAGTGGCGATCGCGGCGACGCTTTTTGCCTCACGGGTAGACGCGAGATTTTCATCGGAGATTGGAGGCGCTCGCGCGAGCTTAGGCTAATCTTGTGAAATAAAGAATGGGAATGGGTTGAAATTCCGTTATGCAAGAGGACGAGGTGGCCGGGGGTATTACGCGCCGTCGATAGTTACTTTTTTAAATATTTTCCTATGCCCCGCGCGTGTATAAACTTTTGCGCGTTTGCCATTCTTTCGGCTGCCTTGATACTTACGTAAATATTGCTTTACATAAAGCCGATGCATTTCGACTCCGAACCTCGACGAGTTTTCACTTTCGAGTTTAAAAAGTGAAATCTAAACGCGCGCGCGCGCACGCGGATTTACGAGCTCCGTCGTAAAACTCAAAAATCTCGGCGCGCTTTTTTTTTTATCGGCGCGGCCGCTTATTTTTCCCAGCGGCGAATTTCCGCAAAAATACCCGTGCGAGAGGAGAAAAAGGAAGACTAGCGCGAGCCATCAATTAAGCGAGTGGAGGCCGCCGGCCTTTTTGCAGACGCACGTGCTAAACACTCGTCCGCCGAATCTCGGCGAGAGGCTCGTTTTGCGACGAGCCGGCGTCGCTTAATCCTCGCTTGCGAAGCCGCCACTTTTCGTATTTATGATGCGCGTGTAAAGGATTAACCCCTCCGTAGCTACTTGCTTTTTGCCGCGCTGTTGAGAAAATTGCTCGAGGCTTTCACTTTTTTCCCCGGCCACGGTAGGCGTTAGAGCTTCGGGAGTCGGGGCTATAATTAATTGTGTTTCGTGATTGATTTATCGAACGAATCGTGTCTATTAATTAATTATTAGGAGCTTTCGTAATATTATTAATTGAATAGTTCGAGCACTTGCGACCTGTGCCCACGGCGTAACCAATATCAGCTCAATTTTAATGTAAAAGTGATCGATGCTGTACAAGATTTTCCGAGTGACAACAACAAATTTACCGTATCAGCGTGATTAACTGCGGATTACAATTTCAAATCCGCTATTAAAAATAGATCAAACAAATCGCGCCTCAGGTTCGCGCTCGCACGCGTTTTACCAGTCACTTTTCCGGCGCACAATCATAAACGGATTAGCCGCGGCGAGGCAATCCCCGACAACCCCGCAGTCCCTTATTCCCGGCTCTTGCACAACAACTCGAGTCCCGCGCGGAGAATGAGCGAGGCGTGTGTAGCTACAGGGCCCCTTCGTCGGCCGAGAGTGCGATTTCCAGCCGCGGCAATAAAAGCTAAGTGCGCACTTATTGGCGGGCAGAACGGCCTGCCGGAAGTCTGCGTGCGGCCCCCTAACGAAGTGGAGGAGGCCTTTCTTTCCCTCCTCTCGGCGCTTCTTTTTCTCCCGACGCCGCGCCAGGCCCGAGGGCTGATCAAGCGCGGCCGATCGCGCGGCAAAAGTGAAAAGTAACGGGCGAAGCGCGCGAAAAGCAATGTCGCGCGTCTAGGCGAGCCGTGATTTATTAATTGGACCGAGATGGAGACGTCGATCGCGCCCCGCTCTTTTCTTCAATGGGACGGCCGTGTATCGCGCCGCTCCGCTTGTGGGAAAGAGGTGTCGACGCGGAAAATTCGAGTCGCGTGACTACGAGTCTGTACTTTCTTCCCTCTGCGACAGAATAATTGGTTTAACCTTTGCTGCATAGGCGCGCGTCGGCCTGCAGCTCTTTTCTCATTTTTTTGATATTTTTCGTACTCATTTATCACGAACTTTCACGAAAAATACAAAACTGATAAAATGTAGTATAGAAAAACGATGGCTTTAAATTGATAAGGAGCTGCAACCACAGCATAAAATAACTGCAGCGTCCTGACAATTTTTTTTAACCACACAGTAACTTCTCCCAGCCGTAATAAAAGCGGTAACGCAATCCAAAACAGCACGATAAAACCGCACTACAATTCACCAACGACAAGACGGCACAATTTGAATTCCCCACACTCACGGCGAAAACGTCCTGGGCAGATCGAAGCGGATGCACAATACGTCGGGTGGGTACGAACCTTGTTGCGGTAGGTGCTGGGCAAGCACGCCCACTGGGCGTAGCTCATGTGGACCATCGCGTCGTCCTGGCCGTCCGCCACGGCCGGCAGCCTCGCGCTCACCCCCAACACTTTGCCGGCCGGACGGGTCACCCTCGACGCGACGATAAGCGCGGGGCCCACGCACCTGCCCCGAGAGCCGCCGACTGCGCGGAGGTACACGTGCGAGCGGCCGGGACCGCGCGAGGAGAGCGTGTGCACGCGAGGCGCGGACTTATGCGAGCGGTCGCTCGACACTGGCCCGAAGGAGCCGCGACGCCCGCTGTATAAGTCGGCGCGAGCGAGAGGGAAAGAGACCCAGGCGGCGAGACGGCGGCGGCAGGGCCGTAAAACGATAGTGGGGGCGACTCGCACGCCGGCCGCCTATGCGTTCCCCCGCCAGGCGCGGGGTGTTCGCCGGCCTCGGCTGACCTTTTTTACGTCAAATTCTTCTTTTTCTTTTCTTTTCGTTTTTCAGGAAATCGGGAAAACGCCGCGGCGATGGACTTGATAAGGCCGGTGACACGGCAGACCGGATTTTTAACGCGCGCGCTAACGGACTCGTCATTTCGCGAGGATTCATTCTATTTTCACCTGTCGGGGGAACGGTATTTTTAAGATAAACAAAGATATTGACTGATAGGCTTCAGCTGAAATAACTGTATGCTTATTACGCGTTATTTTCAGCAGTTTTATGGGCTGGAGGAATGAGACGCTAACTGGATTTCTTGTAAAGTTTGGATTATTAGCGAATTAAATTATTTGGTTTCCTGAAACGTCGTTTTTTAAATTCCCGTCAAAATATCGGCCAATAAGTGCTAAATTGACCAGTTAAATTTACGACTTTTTTTAGTGCAGGATATAAGAATGTTAGGATGTTTAATACATCTTCGGGGAAAAAACACTTTAAAAGCAAAAAAAAAAGAATGTAAACGACTTCAAATATCCGTTCCCAAGACATATATCGTGCACCAGGGACATAAAAAAAAGTATCTCAGGTTTTCCATTCAACTCGCAACAATCAATCCGTCGGCGGCAGGACAAAGCGCGTCACCCCGAGAGCGAAAAGTCAGGTGGCGACTAATCCGCCGTGATCTATCCGCATCGAAGAGTCAGTAAACAAACATCCGAAGGAGCATCCGCCCCCGCGCGCTTCGAAATTCCCGACATACCTGCAGGGCCGTGGGGGACGAGGGACGGGGATGACAAAAAGCCCGGCGACCATCGCTCATCCTCGCGCGCCGGAGGCGACGAGCGCGGCCTCCCTCGCCCCCATCCACCCCCGCTCAAGATCTCCCAAAATCTGGCGGAAATTTCACGGGGAGTTTCGGCCTCGACCCGCCCTCCCACAGCTATAAATTCCCCGACTCGCAGTCCCGGGCCAACAACGGCGGCGCGCGCACCAGCTTCCTGGATCTCCGAAATCACGGTTGCCGAGCTTCGGAGGCCCCTCGCTCGTTGCCAGAGATCGAGACGAGCTTGAATATTCGCTGCGGAAGCCGCTGATATTGAGCCTGGCTGTGATACCGGCGAAACCTTGATTAAGCTGGCCCTTGTTCCAGAACCTTTGTTACCCGCAGATATATCGAGTTTTAACGCATCATTTGTATTTAATTTTCGAATAATTTGTTATATCAAGAATATTGTTTGTTATTGCAAATATTGTCCGAAGAGATTCAAATTTTTAATATTTTTACAATTTTAAATGCACCCTTTTTAATTAGCGCAGTGTCTTGATCGGCGATTATGTAAACGCTACCGTAAAGTTGTTCTCGGCTAATGAAATTAAGTATCTTAATTTACCCGGGAAAATCTAGGCTTATGAGGTGGCGATATGATCTCCACATTCCTCAAATTAGAAAAACTCCAGTTGAGCTGATTGAGCATTCGTGTATAATAATACCCTTCGCGATACCTCAATTACGCTTGCGCAACGCCTAATTCGAATCTAATTTTCCATCGCCACACTCTCGATTATTATCTCACTTCTTATATTATTTAAATTCCGTTAGTGTCCGGCCGCAGTAGTACCTAACGCTACAACTTACGTGCCAGTAAATTTGAGCAGTGCACGTACACTTTCATACCCTCGGGAAAGTTTTCTCCTCGTTAACTAAAATAAATCCAGGCAAATACCCCCTACAATCAGAATTTACATCGATTGCGCAATCCAGCAGCGCGCAATCGCGAAAAGTGTATACGCCCGAAAAGAAAAAGAGCGTGGGGGGCGCTCGGGAAAAACCAAAGTCCCTTCCTCCAGCCTCGGTCCCGAGGAAATGTGGGCAAGTGCTCGCGCTGGGTGGCCGGTGCAGCGGCGGCAGGGCCGCGGGTACACGCGAGATCGCGCATACCTATGGGCGCGCAGGGCGGGAGAGATAGCGGAGAGAGAGACGGAGGAACGTGTACGCGCGCGGCTGACTCACCGCTGCGCGCCGGCGAATGACCAATGAGTCAACGCGCGGAGGATGTCTGACATGTGTTCGTGCAGCCGGTGTATTGAGACGAATGCGCGCCAGGACGCGTGATTTATGCCCCTCGGCCGTTTAGAGCGGATTGATAAAAATTGGGGAGGAGGGCAGGACGTGTTTGTTTGTTTTGTCCCGGCGTGATTCGTTTCTTCTCTTTCGAGCGGGAGGCCCGTCGGTAATGCGCGGCTCTGGGCGGAGATGCCCGCAGCGATAGTGTCGCTCCGAGGTTTGACTTTTTTGACAGGCTAATTGTGTACTTTATTGGGTTTATCAAACCTGTTTCACGATGCTGCATTCAGCGTTATTGTAGCTGGCTACGCTTTCGTTTCAATCTCTAGCTTTATTTCATTTTAAACAAGTGGTAGATTTGTGTCAACGACGTAAAGTGAAGTTTAATGCAGTCGCAGGTAATAAATCATTATTTCAAATAACTTCCAACATTTATTAGTATTTTTCGTGGAAAAACGTTATTTTCAAAAGAAGTGAATTAATTTCATGCGTTATTGGATTATTTTAAGAAATTGAAGTTAAATATACAAATATAACGATTAGGTGCCGGCATAGCGCAGTGTACTAAATATTTATTTATGTATATTTATTTATTTAATCCAGTTATTTACAAAGTAAATATTACATTTTTATTTGTTCATATCTAATAATAAAATCAATAAAGTGTGTTTATTTATTTCTTAGGTGTGTATTCTTAAGTATACTACTTAGGATCTGTAACTAAGTTAGTAGGTTAAGCGAAGTAATAATATTTTCATATATATTTTTTTTATTATTTATTAACAAACTGCGTATTTTTTGCAATTAAAATTTCTTTTTACCGTTTCTTCTACAAGGCAATTTTTATGAAATTACGTTTCTTCGTACATTATTTTTTAAAAAAGCTATAAATGTAATAATAGCTAAAAGTAGAAAGTGAATACTTCGTGTGGCCGAGAAATAGGGCAGAAATGAAATTAACATTAATAGTATTAACTTCAAAATTGTTTTGAACTTCCATCGTTGAACTCAACGGACCAGTACGAAAGCTTATTAAACGATGTAACATCGTAAAATCGTTTGAACATTTGAACCGCTGTACACGGCGCAACTTTAAATCGCCCCAATAAATTCTTGCGGAGTAGCCGACCAGCCCGCGAACTTCAGACGCACACACTTAAAATCACAATTTCACAATGAAGTCTCGAGGGTGGCTCGCGGAGCATTGGGAATTCCGTCGCAGCTCCGTAGGAGTCGCCCTTCCTTTTAAAAGATGAAAAAAGGCTGCCATCGCGTTCGTGAACTTGGAGTCGCGCTTAATTCCCCGGCTGCAGTCGCCAGGGGGGAAAAAAAGAGGTGGCCTCGCGGCGAGTGCATCGGGGGAGCCGCGCAGCCTAGCGATCGAGTAATAAAGTTATGCGAGTCGGTTACTCCGGCGCAGTTTCTCTCCGTTACGCGCGGGTGTAGCCGTGGCGCTTCCACTCCACCGGCCGTAAGCGTGTTTCTGGGTCGACGAACTTTCCGTCTCGATATTGCGCGCGTTACGCGCGCCTCGCGGCTTTCTTCGCTTTTCGCCCGCGTTTCCGGAACTCCAGCCCCTTCTTCTTATCCGTCTTATCGAGCGATTTCGGCCGGATTTTTTTTACATTTCCGCCTCTCCTTCCACAGTGAAATGAGAATTCTTATTTTTTAATTCGCTCGCTTCCTTTTTCTTCACGCGGTGAGAGTGAATGGCTTTTTTATTGAAATTTTTTAATAACTCTTTTTCCTGGTTGCCTTGGGAGTTATATTAATCGAGGCTCTTATTTGATTTTATAATTATTGGAATAAACGAAAGTGTTTTTAAAATCGATGAAGTGATTTAGACGAAAGCAGGTTTTTGGGGCCACAAAACTAAAGTGAAAAATTTTACGCCTTTCAAAGTAGGCATATGTATTCAAGGGCAAATCCTATATTACCCGGACGACACTGGAGTGCAGCCGATTTTAAGAACCGGATCATCTCACTTCTGAAGTGTGCTTCTGAGAAAAGTTGTTAAAGCAAGTGCCTGTCGAACCTTTTTCAAAAAGGACTTTTCACTTTCTACGCGGAAAGTAACTAATATTGAAAAAGTTTATTTAATTTTATATTTTATAATATGAATTCGAATAATGGAAATTAAAGTATAATAAGATTATACTAAACTAATTTGTATAATATAAATTCTCTTTTGTTTGTTTAATGGTTTTGATGCAGGAGCTTAAATAACTTTATCAGGCGGAAGAAGGTTAAAGTATATGCACCCGCATAGCGGAAAATGCGCTCTCCGAGCTCGCGTGAAACATTTGTTCGAATTTTCCAAACTAATTTATCCTAAAATTTACGTAATCCATGAAACTCCTCACGAACTTTGTGTAACAATTCTCTAGAAAGCGTTGCCTGTGAAATTCCCTCCCACTACCCTTTAAAGTGAAATTTGTTCAAAATTCACCACCTATGTGCGTTTTGTCACTCGTTAAAAAAAAGAAACAAAGATATATCGCCGAAAAAACGTCGAGTTCTTCCTCAAGACGAGGCGAGTTTACCAGACGTGTCTGGAACTTTTGAGCGAGCGAGAGAAAATTTAATATCCGAGTGTTTTAAAGCGACGTCCAGGGCAAATTAATTAACGTCCCTCCCCGTCGCCGCTGCGAACAAACATCTGGAGGAAAAGGCGGCGTGGAAAAAGGGTCGGGACGAGAGGCAGCGCGAAAAATTCCCCCTTGGCACCTCAGCGCGCCGCCTCGTTTCAACAACTCGCGAGCTTATATCCCGGGCTCTTATAAGCGCATCACGCGTGCCTCGACAAGCCGCGCGCCGCCAGAAAAAGAGCGAGGCGCGTAACCCTCCCAGCAGCCGCTCTGACTTTTATATTAAATTCCGCCGGCGGCGCGGCCCCGATTACTCTTCCTCCGTCTCCCCGCAGCTTTACGCGATAAGCGCAGTTTTGTTGAAACGTCGAAAATCGCTATAATACGGCCCGCGGATACGCAATTTTTTTTTGTCTCTTTGGAGACTTTGAGAGGATGGATCGAAGAAGTTGCCTTTTTCGAAGGGGGAATTTTCATTACGCTGCCGAATTAATTCGACGGAGGTACTATGCGCGCCGCGGCGTTACTTTACAGGGCGGAGGACCGAATTTCATTACACGTTCCATCGAACCATGATAAAATGCGGTATTGACTTTCAGGAAGAATATATAGCTGTGATCGATTGGCCAATCTAACGCGGCTCATTTTCGTACAGAGTATAAATTTTCGAGCTTAAATTATTTCGCCTATCCGAACATAATGTGATGATAAAGTGCAATAATATGGAGATAAAGCACGGAGAAAAATGCTTCGATTAAAAAATTATCTACATTCTTCAAAAAAAGCATGATCGTTTTACACTATGCACTAAAAATTTGAATTTGTCGATCCATCGTTGAAGACATTGGATTCGTCTTGCTTATCTTTTCCATTTTTTTGCGGGAGGAGAAAATTGACAATTCGAATTTCCTTCCCCCCAAAAACCGGTGGCATAGCTCATCAAAATTCCGCGTCGTGGGTGCTATTTATCTTGGCTGTTTACAATGCCGCAGCGCCTATTTTCTACGAAATCACAATTTTTGGGCCCCCGCCTCTTAATTACGCACGAGCGGCGCATCCGCTGGAAGCTCGCCAGCGCGAGGCGAGAGCCCCTGCGCCCGGGCAGCCGCGCGCGCAGCTGCGGGCGCCGTGTCGACGTCGCTCAGGCGCGCCTCGGCCCTCTCGTCTAATTACGCGCGAGCGCGCTCGATTTCGGAAGACGTGGCTAACGCTTTAATTCCACTTTTGAATTTTGCACTAAAGGAATTTAGTTTTCTTCAACAGTACATAGTTCATTAAATTTATATTTAAGAATTGCATTGATTTTTTTCGCATTACGTAAAATACAATTTTTTAAGCCACAATTTAAATTCTTAAGTTGTATTTTCAGAAAATAAAAATAAAACTTGAATTCATCAATTAAAATTAGTTGCTAGAGTTTAATCAAGTACGCGCTGTGCATTTTGGTCAGCATCATCAGCAACTGTCAAGCCGAAGAGGATGCGTTATAAAACGTGAGAAGGGGTATAATGGAACGCTAAGCGGGACAAACTTAATAAAGCAAAAACAAACAGCGGGGCCCCGGCGAAATCCTCCGGCGCCACTATACAGCCACAATGATTTCCGGCGTAAACTAACAGAGCGCCAAAGCCACGAAGTTCGCAAACACAATCTGCTCAAGAATTACCATGAAGCGGGGGGTGTCGCGCCCACCCCCGGCCTCCTCGGCGACGCGCCTCGTAACTTTTCGTCGCCTTACGTCGGCCGCGCGTCAACAATCCCCCCGGCGAACTAATTTCCTAGGCGGCCGTGCCGTCCTCCGGGTGTATATACGGACTAGCCCTTTAATGGAGAAACATAGTTCGCGGCTGCCGGTCGCACGCGCGCCTCATAAATGCAACACGGGCGGGGGGCAAGGCGGCGCGCGCGGCCCCCGGTCAACATGCGCGCCGCATTCGAGAGTAATCCCGGCGCGCCCCCTCAATGGGGCTCTTTGTGCCGCGGCGACGCGAGCCGATTCGCCGAGTCGCTCGCGAGTTTCGGCTTTGTGATGAGCCGACGCGGACGTGCGAGCGCGCGATACCCCTCCAGCGATTTCCGCTTTGAGCTGCGACCGACTGCCAAAGAGTCCGAGGCGAGGCCCTCCCTCCGATGCGAGGCTGCTATTTCGTGCGGCTGACTCCGCTGCCGGAGTTTCGTGCTGCCGATGGAAATTGAACATTTTTCAAATTTTTTATTTAAATTGCTGATTTTTATTAAAAGATACTGTATGCTTTGTACATGCTCTCTCATTTAAATTACAAAATTACCAGAGGATTCATAATTTGACTGTTTATTGCTCCGTGAACATTCAATCATAATTCGAGAGAAAATGCAATTTCATTTTAAAGCGACGATAGAAATTTGAGGTAATTATAATTATAAAATATAGCTAAATTCATTGAAAGAGTTTCAAAAAACCAGTTTAAAGTATTGCGTAATTGATCGAGAAACACCTTTTTCGGTAGTGACTGAAAAAAAAGTTGCACCTTCAGGGGACACCCGGATTTGAACCGGGGACCTGTCGATCTGCAGTCGAATGCTCTACCCCTGAGCTATGTCCCCGTTGGTTATATACGGAGCAATTGATCGGCCCAATCGACGCCTGCCCTTCGGCAATTCACGTTATTTATAATCTCAGCCCGCGTCGCCAAACTTCGGGTCAATAGCCGGAAACAAAACAATCGCGCGAGCACCAAAATCACCCGCGAGGTTCGACGATGTCATGACGCGCATTATTCTCACTTCTCTCCGTCTTCCCTTTCTCCTCCTCTTTCAATTGAGCCGGCGAACTCCAAGTTAAACGTCGAGTTAAATTCGCGCGAGCAACCCTCGAGCGCGAGGAGGAGGCAAGAATGCCCGCGGCCGAGGGGATGGGCGCGGTGCCTCCGAGAATCCGGCCGTCGGCGAGGGCAGTGGGCCAGGTGATGACTGCGCTGAAAAACTCGAAGAACGAGGCTGGACCCACCATGACCGAAATCCTCAAGTTCATCTCCAGCGCGCTGCTCAATCCGGCGACCAAGCGACAGGTGAATTATGGGCAGAGTGTTTCTCCCACGAGGCCAACCTAACCCCTGATCAAGTTGCTTTGTTTTTAATTCACCTCGTTCGGTGGTGCATTCGGTGGTGTACCGGTGTACGGCTTTGATTTTCTAGATGATAAATTATCTTCGGCTTTGAACGTCTGCATTTCCCGGCTATGTACGCAGCGGGTGGGACATGCGCGGGCTAATATTTACTTTGCGTCGGCGATAGCTCTGGCGTTCTTTGGTCTTTTCGTGGCTTTCTAGAGCTGAGCAATTGGAGTCGAGCGAGGTCTAATTATAGGATAACCCGAATGCTTTCGTACTGTGTAAATATTTGCGCGGGTATCCTCGCTCGACTCCCCCCGTATGTACTTTACGTGTCACTAAATTTTAAGATGCTGTTGACTTTTTGAAAATTCCATTCATGCTTGATACAGTGTCCCCGAGGAAAATATCTCTTCTTTTGTAATAACGAACTTAGACTTCGGTTAAGCGCCTGAATTAGTAACGGAACGCGCGAAATGAAAATTAAATATCGCTTCTACTATCCACTCAAGTCCCACTATTTACTCCACAGCAAGTTATCGCTTGCGTTATAATTTTTTAAAAAAATATCTGATAAGATAGCTCTTTGACAATTGTTATCAACAAAACTAAAGTAAACTCTCGTAATTCTAGGTCTTGACAGCCTTGAAACGCGGCGTGGAGTTCGGCATTTTAAAGCGCAGAAAAGGTCACTACTTCATCGCACCGCCGGAGGAGAATTTGGAGGTACCGATAGAAAAGGTCCGGGGGATCAAAACAAAGCTGGACAAAGTGAAGAAACGGACAACCACAGGGAGGAAGACGCGTCGCACGGGCGGCAAGGCGCACAACCGCCGCAATAACTCGGACTACCTGGACACGCCGTTCGAGCTCCACGACGTGTACCGTAACATGTCCTACCGTCAGTCGGCAGTCTCCTCGGCGACGTCGCTGTACCAGGCCAACCGCGACCTCGACCTCGACTTCGAGTGACCCCGTGCTCGTCCTTCTACGACGCGCTCGAAATTGCCCGAGTGCTCGCGCGAGCGACGGGTCGTCCCGGGGCGCAGCAACAGCTGCGAGGCGCAATTCCCAACTTTTTCCGATGCACGGCCCCGGCGCTAATGCATCCGCGGAACGAGTTGCGCGAGACACGACGAATCGATCGCTCGCCCGCCCTCCCCGGCGTCTCTCGTTTTAATATCGGAGACACGAGGCGCGAGCGAGTCGCAACTGGGTCGGCACTCGAGATATTGCGCTGCGACCGCTCGCCCTTTAACGGACGCTAATTCTGAATTCCCCCTTGGCGATTGCCGCTGCTAAGGTCGTTTCTGCGATGTTCGAGGCTCGTGCACTGCGACGGGCATTGGATGCTTTGTTTTCTTCCAAATTGTCTGCGTGTATTCGCTCTTCACGTTGGGTCGGATAAATTTTTTAGTGCTTGAATCTAATATCTATATAGTATGTAAATGTGGAATGTGCATTTCATATTAAATTGTTGTATTTTTAACGATGAGCTGTCTTTTCCTTGCGTACTATAAACTTAGCGATTATCAGTACTTTATTTCAAAACATGAATATGCAACAAAGAAAATGCAAAGTAGTTTTTGCTCGTACACTTATCGAGGTGAATCTTGAAAATAAATTCTGCAAGTAGAAAAACATACTTTTAAACTAACACATAAATTCGATAATCACCATTTTATTCGCATTAGAAACAAATTATTTAGAAAACTATTCAGAAACAGGTAAAGTTTACCTTAACGAAAACATACTGCAACTCGCAAATCGCAAGTTCGATCAGTCGCCGCTCCTTTTCATTACGCGTCACCCCTTTTCCCGCATCGTCCGACAGGCGAGAACCGCGGGCGCACCCGGAACTTTTCCGCGAGAAACTCGCCGCGATAAAGTTTACGCTCGACAGCTGCTCGCCACCAGCGGATTTGTATTTTTCATCGCCCCGCGCACCCGGCGAGTAGGCGATGCGAATGAACTCGCGCGGCGAGCCGCCGTGGGCGGGGCGCGCGGCCGCGAGCCTCGTCACCGGCGAAAAATGTCCCCCGGCTCCTTCATTAGAAACGATTACTCGAGCGCCGATGGAGACGCTGCTTATTGGCTGCTTAGTGCCTGTTTAGAATTGGCCCCGTTTCGCGGCGGCTCGCGCGAGCCGATGGCGCGAGTGCCTCGCTCGCGAGAGTTGGAAAGAGTGACGGTGCTCGGCGGGTCGCGCCGGCCGAAAGTGCACTTAATCGAAATTCTGCAGCGGTCGCCGCGATTGCCACCCGCGAGTTTTCATTATCTGTATTATCAGCGAAATTGTATGCAGCCAGCCGTAACGCGCGTCCTGCAATTCAGAAACGCGTCGCTTTCCACGTACATACTTCCGCTATTGTTTCTACTCTGCCAGCGTACACACGGCGGAGTATTGCCATTTCAAATTTTGACTTTTTAGAAGTCCTCTTTTCAATTTTTCTTCCTTTGTTTCCAAAAAATGCAAATGTAATCATCGCAGTCATTCAAAGTTTCAAAAACAAAAATGCATTTTTCATTGAATTTGCGAAGTATGAATAGTATTTACAACAATCTACTCGAAAGATAAATTAAGCTCTGTAAAAGCAATCCGCACGACGTCAAAGGTGAAATTAGTAAAAATTTTGTCCGTCACCGACGCAAAGTACATAACGCGCGAAACTTTGAAATCACGACCCACATGGTCGAAATGAAAGCCCTCATTTTCCAAGCCTTAATTAAAGACTCCTCGGGCGACCGCGAGAACCGCAATAGAAAATGAGATCGCTTCCGCTGCCGAAAAATCGCGCGCCAAACGTTACGATTCCTAATTAGAATGCGGGCGCGAGCTCAAAGGGGAAGTCGCGGATCTGAAAAATTCGCGGCCGCTTTTAATTAAGCGAACGCCGCGATATAATGGTATCGCGCGTCCTTTGGATTTTAACTGCGCTTCGCGCTTAAGAGATTACAAAATTAACGCGCGCGCGCCTGCAGTGTTACCCGGCAGCTATAAGTGGAGCAACATTTTTCGAAGCGACAGAAGCCGCGCGCGAGTTACTTATCAGCCGGTGCTCGAAATCGAGGCTGCGAATTTAACGGCGAGGTCGCTTAGAATTTTTCGGCGAGCGAATGTTATAATTTATGCAATAACAGTGCGCCTGGATGAGATAACGTCGCTCGCTATAGTGAATGGAACCGGCGGTTCGTTTAAAGCTTTTGCGTCATTAATTAGCCGCCAAAAAAATGCGAAACACGAGGAAACATTTTCTCATCAAAAAGGAAGACCTTTCAATGAAGCGGCGCAGCTGCATTATTGCAATCTGGCAACTGTACTATTTCATTCAATAAAATTTCATTCGCATCACTTTATTACGATTCATTATTTCAATTGCATATTAACGCGGACAAATCGCTCGGGCTCTCGGGTCAGGAGGAAAACTCACACAGTATCATTTTTCGCGAATTAAGCGCATGTGACTTCACGGCTATTCGTCTCGGAAGCTTGACCCATCTTCATCAAGCTCCAAATCAAAATTAACGCCGGGGCGAAAATAAACTTCTCGGAAGGCGCCGATCAATATTCCGTCATCATTATAAATACTCGGTTGCATTCTTTCGCAGTGGATTCCGCGCGAAGAAACGCACCAGCGTAATCTCGCCGCGCGCACAAAGAGCCGTCTGAATCACGGGCAATTAGCTTGAATTTTCGAAAAAAATAATCGTATAAATCTGCGGAACGAGCCGCATCCTGCCGGGCGAACAATGCGACTTCCGCGAGAATTCATTCCGGTGGGGTGAAGCCACTGCGGAGGCCTCTCTCGAAATTTCGAATAAATTCGAAGCCGCGACCTTTTCGTCGGCGCGGGGGCCGCCCGCGCGCGCGCATAACGGGAGGTTCATTTGTCAGGCGTGATTCGAATTCCGAGCAGGCCCAGGCGCGGGAGGCAGAAATTTGATTCGCGCCGGCCGCAGATGCAAATTTTGCGCAGCCGGGGGTGGAGGGGGAGAGGCGCGCCTCCCTTCGCTCATCGAAGCCCCGTGAGGAAGATGTAGGCCCGAGACGCGAGCGGCTGTTATGTAAGCTCCCGACGGCGCGCGCGAGCAAGCCTCGTTACTTCGGTGCATTAATTATCGGCCGTGATCAAACGACTTCCGCTTTACTTCGAAATTGTCAGTTTGCCGAGGATCGCTTGTAGATGAAAGCTTAATTGCGGCGTTGTGTTATTTTACATTTTTTTTTTATGCGCAATCAAAGTTAATTATCATAACTCTTTTTACCTTGCTCGTATTGTTTAATGCCTGGTATTCATTTTATTTTTCGTGCTCTACATGCACTTTTTCTTCATGAATTTAATAGTATTTTTTGTCTGAATAGGTGTGTTACAAAAGTTTCCGTAAATAAATATAAAAGTAGTTTTAAAAATAAAGCACAAAAAGAAGAATTTATTAAAGTTCCTCAGAAGTTTTTTTAAGTGGAAACAAATTAATTACTCGATTTATCTAGAAACAGTGAATCATAGCTGATTTGATGGTACTTAGCGTCAGATTAGATGTCAATGCCGTGAGAAAAAGGCGGTATTTTTAGCTAAACTTGAAAAATAGTCTTACGGATTTAGAACCTTAAGAAAACAATTCTTTCGTGTCAAGGTTTTTTTTTCATCGGTCATCATCCGTTAGTATGCGCAAGAACATTCTAAGCAGTCTATGATCTAAAAGTTTACAGTATCTTCTAGTTTACATTCTACAAATGTATTCACTTCAAGTACGTAATCGCAACTGGAATTTCAAGCGTTTTCCTCAGCTTCTTTTTACACAAACTGTCGATACTTTGGAACTTTTCACTTTTTTTCTGACTAACAATTTTAAACCGACTTTTAAAGTACTTTAAATACGGTAAAAGGTTGCTCGACTTTTCCTGTCGAAACACTGTTTTAAAATGAGCGATAAGTATGCTGACTATTTTTATTTTTTATTTTTATTCTTTTATTCAGGTATTTATTACAATATGAGAAAGTTCAGATTATTAATAAAATCAATCAAATACCACGTAATTTTAACGTGAACTGTCTTAATTCACTTTTCAATTAAACGAATAATAAAATCGTAATATTGGAGTGATTTGTATTCGCTAATATTTAAAATTTCATTGACAAGAAAATCTTTTATTTATGTTAAAACGACGCAAGTCGTCATTGTATAAAAATACCATTAGTCTCGAATTTCCAAACAGCCATAAGTTAGTATCGTCCCCCGCTCGGGACTGGCGCATTTGTTGCCGCGCAGATGCAGGCGCCTGGAAGGCTTCGCAAAAATAGGGTAATGAGAGAGCGATACAGTTTTGACAGGGGCGCTGCACTCGTTAGTTAGCGCGGGCATCGCTCCGCCGGCGTATTACCCGGCTATTTTAGTGATGGAGCCGCGCTGTTCGCGCTCACCTACATCGTCATCGCTAGACATAGCCGGTCAGCCGCCGCCTTTTAAAATATATTCGCACTCGTCGCGGCGATCGCCGAGCGGGTTCAAATCGACGGCGGTCGCAGCTGCCATCCGAGAGTAGCACCTCATGCATTTATGCAGCGCTTCGCGGGGCTCCGGCGAATGTGGGTCAGGAGTGTAAGGATTTTATGGCTTTTCTTTGTGCGAAGTGCGCGTGGCGCTTTTAAGGGGCACGGCTGCGCTCGCCCGGTGATATACACCCGCGGTTGTTTAAACAACCAGAGAGTCGATGCTTTTTTGTTTTATGCACGCCGGAAATATTGGAAACGCGTGGCTGGGTATTTTACATCGTGTTTCCGCCGCTGGTATTGTGCGCACCCCGATAGTTTTTAGTAAATACACGCTTCGAGCAAACGTAACAATTTGAAAAGTCGGAAAAAAATTATACGGCGGGGCTTCAATTGTTCCGGGGCGTTTATTAAATTCGCCGACGCCGGAGCCCTGTATTTTTCAGCTGAAATAAATGTGAAGAGGGAGGAGGGGAGAGGGCGAGTTCAGAGCTATATTACGGCACATCCTCGTGGAATTTTTTTCGGAGGGCGGAGGGAGGGGGGGGGAATTATGCAAACGGAGGGAGGGTTGAGGGAGAAAAATCGAAGCCACGGCCTAGATATTATTGTTTTTCCAGCCTTGCTCCACGGCAGAGCGAGACTTCGCGGCCAGAGACGATAAGCGCACAATTTATTTCCCTGGCCGCTGCGCGCGACTACTCTACGCTTTTCCGCCGTCTTTTTTCGCCTCTTTTCTCACCATCGGCTCCCCCTCGTTTCTCTCTTTCCTTTCCTCCATTTCCCTCCGCTTTCCGCTCCGTACGGGCACATCCGGAGGCGGCCACCGTCGCGCCCGGCTGAAAGGGATGAATTCCAGACTATAGGGAGCTTCCGCGCCGAAGCAGTTGTTTGCTTGTAATCGAATTTAAAAGTTCATTTTACCCTTTGCATTGGTTCACCATTTGCAATTGCATAATGTGTAAATTTTTTGTTCCAAGGTGTTGAATTTAAATTGACAGAATTTCTTGCAATGAAATATCAATGTTTACATCGTATATATGTAGTACTTCACATTTAAAGAGGCTTGCAGATCAAGTATAAGTGACCTCCTTTTTTGTAAACGTCCCTGTGCAATTTTTAAATTTGCGACGGATTCTGCTTATTAAAAAAGTCATTACAAGCTTTTGA
The DNA here is from genome assembly GCA_900480045.1 of Eurytoma adleriae. Classification (NCBI taxonomy): domain Eukaryota; kingdom Metazoa; phylum Arthropoda; class Insecta; order Hymenoptera; family Eurytomidae; genus Eurytoma; species Eurytoma adleriae. The sequence goes on from UXGC01000138.1 coordinate 247,789, forward strand.
AATATACTTCATCTGTTTTTAAATAGTACTGTCGAGAGCTTTCGTGAAATCGCATTTAAACTCGGACAAAAATTGCAACAACTTCAATCAGCTCGAAAGCAGCATGGAATTTCCTGTTTTCAAACACACGGACATCCGTTGTGTCTATGAGCCTTACTGCCGAGATTCTAGTCCCATATTTTCCTTCGGCCGGGCGGCATTTCGCGAGGGAGCTTTGCTCGAAAAACAAAGCACCAGAGGGACCAGAAAAGCAGAAGCGACGCGAGGCCGTTTCTGCCGGTGTGTGTGCGCGCGCGTGTACACGAGCTCCAAAACACCGACAACGACGCCGGAAAATCCCGAGTGTCGCCGTGGAAGCCGTATTGCCGTGTGCACGGGACCATGGCATTTTTTTTTCGAAAAAACAAACAGCGCCCGCGATCAAAGATTCCTCTTCCGGGTTTCGGTTTTACATCCCGGAGCAATATCGCGAGCGTATCGCTGGGTATCGATAAAAAATATTTTCCCTGCCGCGGAAGAAAGAGCACAGTGGCTTCTCGCATTATGACTTTAAAGGGATTTGCACTTCCTGCAACGTGACTATTCAAAATCGTATTGACGCGTTCTGAAGGACGATCGGAGTGGTGGATTCGATTTTATTTTCTCAGCGGGGGACGCGCGAACGACGCGCCGGGATTCAGTGGGAATTAAACGAAGCAAATCACCGCTAATGAGATGAAAATCATGTCAAGTGGGAAATAATGGGGAGTACGCGTCGTCAAAAGTTATTATTTGTGACTCGCGCGTCAATTTCCACGACAGGAGCGGCCGACTCTTCAATTTACGTCGGGCAGCAGGCATCACCGGCGTCATTTTATCGGAACACAATGGTCGCAATGATAAGCCGTATCAGCGTTATCGCCTGTGTTCCTGGCGGCTTTTACTTTTTCTCATTTTCCTTTTTTTCTGATATTACGGATTAAAGTTCTCAAAGTTATGAAGGAACTTTAATTTCTCTTTTACTGCAAAGACTTTATAAAGCTTTATTAATTCATTTCTCCAAGAGTTAATTCTTTTCTTCATTTTTATGGAGACTTGTATTTGTGCATTTTTTAATATAGCTGTGTCTTGTGCAGCGCTGCGGGCAGCTATCAATTTCTTTTTAAAATTAAATACAATTTCTTTTTTCGGAGATAACTTGGTTTTACTGTTGCGGTCTGCAGCTTCGAAATGAACAATAGGAAACGGCTTATAACACACTTTTCACTGCCAAGATGGTGTCTCGATTTTATTTTACTCAAAGAAATTGTTTTCGACTTCATAATATGATTACATCTTACTATTCATCTTTTCTTAACAGTGAGTACTTACTTGTTACTAAAAATCATCTCTGTAAAAATTGTACAGAGTTGAAACATTTCGTCGTAAATATAACGGGGCAAAATTTGCAGGGAAAAAGGATAAAAGTAAAAAAAAGAGCAAGAGCTCGCTAGAACGCTAACGTTCGCGTGCCGCGCAGGTAACCGCGCGTATCTAAGGTAGCATCTAACACGTAGACGATATAATTGCTATTGCGTCGCTCGCGTTACCGTGCACCTGACCTTGACTGCGTAATTCACCTCGTCGCCGGGCTCGCTTTGCAGCGGCTCTTCATCTCGCTCGCCGCTTTTTCGCGCTCTCATATGTACGTTTCGCGCGGTAGTTTCTCCGACGCGGCCCGCCATTTGTCAAGTTCGCGCTAACGAGTAGACGCGGCCGCGCGACCGGCTCCTACAATATTGCGCCCCGCTTCGCGCGGAAAAACCAGTTTTCGCGCGCCGCCGGCCCCTCGCCTCTTTTAGCGCGCGACTCATCGCGAGGCCTCTCCTCCGTCGGCGTCGCGCTGAAAAATAATAGCTTAATAAAGAAAATTGCGCCGGCTCACTGCGACGACCTACCGCGCGCGCGGCTCGCCTCACTTTTTTTCTCCGGCCGCGGGAAAATGCACCCGACGGACAGGCGTATAAGTATCTCGAGCCATTAAGACACCTCGGCGCTCTTCCGCGCTTTTCATCTTCCCGTGCGAAAGGCGACATCCAGGTCACTCGTCGCGCGGTGCCCCTAACTGCGCCGGCTGAACGGAACAATTCGCCTTTCCGGCAGACTGGCCAGCGCGATTCGTCACCGTCGCTCGCGGTGGCGAAAAAGGCGCCGTCCCCGCGAGGCGACACGTGCGTCTAGTTGGGTGCATCAACCCGCGCGCTGATCGTCGGCGAGGTCGAAGGGAGGCCGAAACCGCAGGAATGCCGCTTTCCAATTTCGCCGGTCCACGGCTCGGACTCAAGTTGCGCGGCGCGCGGTTATTACGGCGCGGCTTCGCGAATACCCTACCGAGCTGCTGCACTCGGGACGTCTCCCAGCGAGCGGACTGAATTTGACGTTAAATTTTCAATTGACTGGGATCGATTGACGTGACAATTTAATGAAAGCCTCTTATAGATTTCTTTTTAAGCTCGCCTGTCTCCCCCGGGGCGCGATTGTTTCTGCCAAGTCGGTCGCGCGCGCGACCATGATGGAAACGAACGAGAACGATAATAATTGACAATTAATCCAAATCAGCAGCATGCGGCGGCGCCCACATTGTTACACCGGCGCCTTTCATGCACTGCACTCGATCGGAGTAAATCCTGTTAATGACGTCGGCGCCTATTGTTTCTCCAAAATCTCTCTTTTTTCTCATTAACGCCTGACTTTATCCGCGAAAATTGAATAAACAGTTCGATCGCGCGCCGGGTGATTTGATTTAGTTGAGTTTAAATTGCGCGGTCGCCGTACGAATTAGGATAAGTAAAACGATTCTTGAAATAGTCGCCGACTGATTGGACCGGATGTCGCTGTAGATTCCGGCCTGATTTAAATCTTCCTGGAGTAGTCCGCCGCTACTGGTCGGGTATCGAAAAACGTCATTAAATTAATTGGATTCGAGCGCTTTCATTGCGTCGCCGTAACTGGGTATCGCTCGCCGCTCTCTGTGAGAAAGTCCATGCAACTTAATTCTCTCAGCGCGACGCGGGAATTACGAACGCCGGCGGCTGCCTTTATTTATACCCGGCATCGGGCGATAAAGCATGTGTTCATATTTAATTTAATCAGCTGCCTAGGCTCTAACAAGTCGGGCACCGACAAAGTTTCTAGTCGCGCCGGGGTGAATGCCGCGATCCACCGAATGCAAACAGACTCTCATTCACGCCCTTATCTTCCCCGCGACTCTTGCAGAAACTATCTCGACTTGTTGTACGAGCATTCCGCTCTCCTTGCGAAATTGACGAATAAACCGCAATTTCGAACGAGCGGCAGAGGCGAGGCGCTCGCGACATCTCATTTACATTTCGCGCGATTAAGGCGAGGAGTTTAATTTCGGGGGAGAGGCGCGCCTTTTAAATCCAGCCGAGGCGAAAGTTACCGGCTAGGAGGCGCATTAGCGAGATCGAGCGGCGGAATCGTCCTCGTCTTCGCTCAAAGCCCCATTGTGTCGCGGAAAAGCTCGCGAGCGGCGCCCCCTTGCAAGCCCTCCTCGCTCACTTTCATCCGGTGCTCTTCTCCTCTTCCCTCTTTTTTTTTTGGGCCATCGGGGCTCCGCGCGCGGAAAAGCGAGCTCGCGCCGCGGTGGGAAACGACGGGCCTGTGATAAATTGCGCGCGTGAAAGAGCCTCGTTGTGCGGCCGACTCTTAACCGGGATTAGCGGGAATGAGTCTGAAACGCGATACGCGCGACGGCGGGGCTGAATGGCTAGGCGGGGCATCGATCAGCTTGTAAATTCACGCTGAAAATGTCCCCTTAGCCGGGGAGCGCGCTGCCTTTCATCTTACTTCGCCGCTGCACCTACCTCTTTCTTTTTTATTTTATTAGCTTTTTCATGCGCCTTTATAGCGTTGTAAAGTTTCTTAAGTTTGCGGTGGTATATGAGTTTCTTAGTCACAGATGAAACTTTTTTATTGCATTCGTATAATCGAAAGAATGGCTAACTAAAGAACAATTTTTTATTTTATCGGTACTTCATATATAAAACATTTTTGAACTTCTAACGTAAGTTATAATTACGTCTTCTTCGCGAACGTTTATTTAAACTGTTTAATTACTTGATCAAGTTACTGGTAATTTTAAAAATGTTTCAAGGTAACTTTACATTTTTAAAACATGAATATCGATCCGCGCGACACTGTTTTTCACCGGAACTCCAAAAAAAGTTATAAGTTGATTAAAAAGCATTCGACGTGAGATGTTTTTTTATCACTGCGGAAAGTCTTAAAATCCAAAAAAATTGCCTTTTTGGCGCAGCGTCGAGCTTTCTCGCTTTTATTAATAACAAAGTCATTCCCTCGCGGAAAAGCGGGCAAAAAGCCGAACGAAAATAGAGAGATGTGTCGAGAGAGCTCTGCGAATATATCATAAAAGCGTATAACAGAATAGCCCCGAGGCGCTGGGCTCGCGTCAGTCTCCTCGGCCACGCTTCCACTTTATCACCTCTTTTCGTTTTCTTTTCCCGGCACCAGCCATCACCCCTCCCCCCCTTTCGCTTTTTCATTTTTCACAATCCAACGGCTCTCGGTCCCCTTCTCATTCCCGGCGATTTAGCAGCTCTCCGCACGCCGCGACATTAACGGCCGATTCTAATTTACATTCGCCGCCTTTAATCCGCGATTCAATTAGCGCGAGGCGCGCGCTCGAGAGTGACCCGAATGCGCGCGCACATCGAACGACTGGCGCGCCGATACTCCGCTGACCCTGAACAATTAAGATCGGCCTAACAAACAAAGGCCGGCGCGCGTTAATTAATGTTTTCCCACTGCAGAGCGATGGAGATCGCCGGCGCACAGGCGCGCGTATCTGTCCGGAGCCGTAGGCTCCGCCGGCGTCGCCGCCGTATCGATTCGTCTAGCGCGTTCGCGCGCTCCGGCGCCGTAAGCCCCGGCGATCGATGGGAAATCGCGCGCGCCCGCGCGCTTACCGCAGTTTAGCCAAGATGAAAGAGACACGAGCCGAGAAACGCCAGCGCAGGCGTAATTTCGCAATTATGCACTTGGACGAACGAGACGGTTAATAACGCGGACGACGTCTGGCGGAGTCGAGGACCGCGGCGGAAACCGCTTGACCGGCACGCGATGCCGCTTTTAGCGCGGCGTCGCCTGATCGAACCTCCCGTCGATATAGAGGTCCATTCGTGAGATTTCCGTTGAGCGTTTTAGGGAAAGTGCTTTTTTATCGCTGCGCGTTTCGAAGCTGCGCTTTATTGGGCGACGAATGAAAATTCATAAGATAAATTCGGGAATATGTGGGTTAATCAAGGCGGCCGTATGTTGGATGCAGATTTCGCTTGCTCGAGAAACTACGCGTACGATCCGCATATAGTTTATGTACTTGGTGAGGTAATCGTACGCCTCTGGGTACACACGTGCATCGCGATATAGATTATTTTAGGAATATAATCTGCTTTATGAAGTTTGACAACATTTTTCGTATTACATGTTGAACAGATTTTTTATTTTATAATCACAGGTTTTACATAAAAAAGAATTATTAAACCTTTTTCAGAAGAATCTAAATGATTGTCGAATTTTAAAAGAGCAAAGCTCATTATTATAAAGCTCCAAAGATAAGATAAGATTTGTGCATAAGAGTAAGTAGTAAATCTCCTGATATCTCCCAGCCACAAAGAAAATAACCGCAGTTGTTAATAAATAAAGAGGCAATTTTGAACGCTTTATAGGAAAATTTTAGGCAGCAGTTTGAAAAAAAGCATCGGCGCGCGCGAATCTATTGTGCAACGCTCAATGGAGCTCTCTGGACAAAAGGTCAGCCAAAAAATATGTTCGATAATGGATGTGCAAGGGGGTCAACACACCGTGCGCGGTTATCGATTCATAGACCGCGCGCGTCTGCCGGCCGCGCGCGAAAGGTTCCCAATTACATAACTTTTTTGCGCGAAGGAAAAAACAATACAATTTATAAACAGTCGTACGCGCGCGGCCAGAACCGCAAATCAAATTACGCCGCGGATCGCAAACAAGCGGCGACCGCAGTCGGAAGCAGCGCGCTCGTCAAAGTCAGCGGGGGCGCATTAAGAGCTCACACCGACTGTCCACGTCACTCGGCCACATACACCTGCTTAGGTACGCCGCGTAACGGGCCGCTCGTCCACGGAGCGAGCGCGGGACGAGCGATGAATTTCTAATCCCGCAGAAATTGGCGCGCTCCTTTTTTTCGAGAGCCGCCGGAGAGCTGCAGCGCGAAGCTGCGCCACGTGCCGGACGCGGGACGGTGTGCGAATGCACGGCGGGACACCTTGCGAGCGGCACCTGCTGATGCCTGTCGATCAATCCTGCGAAACGGTACCCCGCGATTTCGTGCGTCAGCCGCTCTTTCGCGCTGCTGCCTCCATTGATTGTCGTGTCGAATCTATTCGGGACAGCTTTTAACTGCGGGTGGAGACGTGGAAATTTTGGATTTCAAGGTGCGCGCTTCGTTCCTTGTCTCCTTGATTTCTTCTAATGAGAGATTTATTCGTTGCATTTTAGGTGGATATCGGTGGGAGTGGTGGAATATTAAAATTTATTAAGTAGGTTAATGATATTTCAAATTGATTTTTGATTTTTGAAGGAGAAATCAAGTATGCGGTTCTTATCTTTAAATTAGTTTAATAAATAAGCAATGCATTAATTAGTGATTCATTGCTATTTTAAAATTCATGATTAATAATGTTTAATAAATCAGAGTTTCCTTATTTTATTTTCATGCATGCACCTATATATAGTATTTTAGTGATAATAGTTTTTTTTCAGATCCGATTTTCATTTGCACGCAAAGAAGTGCAGTAAAAACGAAAAAAAAATATAAATAATTCGATAAGTGCGCTCGAGCTTTTTGCACTTTTCCGAAAGTGAGCGAACGCGCACCTCTGTGATAAGGCGATTTAACGGTGCCGCGTGTGTCAAGGCCGAGGTGTCGCTCTAGCGACTTTTTTTTTCTTCCTTCGGATCCACTTCGCCGGCTGCATAATATATCAGTGTTTTTCTTCTCGCCGACTCGCCTTTGTGCATAAATCGGCGCCAAAATTTTTTTCGCCAGTCATTTTAATATGCAGATTCATTTATAAATAATTGCGTCTTCGCGGCAAATCGACCTTCGGCCGTTTATCGAGCGACTCTTGAATTTTGGGCGAAGGCGCGCCGTAAGGTGCGAAAGCTCGCGGGAGCTTCGGGGCCGAGGCATTTAAATTTAGGAGGCGACTCTTTTGTGAGCCGCGGCCGGAGATCGGGATTGCGATAGCCCGACATCTTTACGAGCATAATGCGCGTCAGCGACTTTCCTTATCACTGTAGTCATTTGAATACGCAGACGCTTCGCGAATATATTATAAGGCGGTCGTCAACAATGAAGCATATAGATACCATTGCATCAAAATTTAAAATAGTCTGTCGTAACATCCCACGTGCAAGGCGGAGGACGCGTTACCTCGGCGATGTAACAATTGAAATAAAAAAATTATCTTCATCCACATAAAAAAAATGAGTCATCGAAAAGCGTCTAAACACTAAGTTATACAATCAAACACAGTTTGAGGTTACGTTTCGCGGCGTTTCGGAGCATACACGCTTATTTACGTAATCGTCTATTATTAAAAAAAATCCCCCTCAAAAACACGCACCGATTCCCTCCAGCGCCGGGCAGACATCCTCGAAAAATGCCTCCCCGAAGGGAAAACATCCCCCGAGAAGCGCGCGATAAAAGAAAACGGGGCGAGAGAAAGGGATACGCAGAGAGGACTCACCCTCGAGATACGCAGAGGCTGATGCTGGTCGCAGCCGCCGTGCATGCGGAAGCCCCAGGGCGAGCCGCCCACCAGTGTGACCTCCCTCGCGCTCATCTCTCCGGGCGGGTGCTCGGCACTCGGCGACACTCACACGGCACTCGCGGGCCTCGGCATAACAGCCGCGACGGGGCTCGTCTGGCGGGCGCGCGACGGAGGAGCTTGGACCGCGCGGCGACGCAGGGGGCTCCCGCACTGGCTCGCGGCTCGCGCCACACTAGGCGGCCGCGACTCCCCCGCCACACGGGCGCGCGCCGCCTCCTCCTTTGACGCGCGCGCAATATCGCCCGCGTGCGTGGCCCGCACCTGCGCGCGGCCGCGGGAGCCGGCGCCCGCGATCAGCTGATCGCCCGGCCGGACGGCTACGTCCCCGAGGCGGCTGCTGCTGCGCCTGTAACCAGAGCTGTTGCTTCTTTTGAGGGCCTGTCGACGGGCTTGCTCGGAGGTGAAGAGGTGAGCCTAATAGCCGCCGGATTCTTTTTCTCCTCGTGCTTCATTGCGCAAGCGATCATTAGTGCGGGATTTTCGAGGGATCTGCGGATGAAAGCGGCGTTACATGCGTGAAGCTTTGTTTGGCAGATCTTTTCATCTACTTGGAGGATGCGGATGATGGCTTGTAATACTCGTGTCGACGTTTTTTGTGTGCTTGTGAATAATTTGTGAGCGAGAGAGTCTGAAAAACTTTGTTCGATCCGTACGATGTCTAATTTTTAAGATAAAAGACGTTTATATTTTAAGATACAAGTCGTTTCGGAGCGATAAAAATGTTTGTGAGATACTGGAGAAATCTTATCACGAGATTCAGTCAGCCATGTCACGATGCATTTAAGTGCTTTAAGAAAAATACGTTATTTTTGTAATACAAGAAACTTTTCTTGCTCCAACTTCTGCTTATCATTGTTACTGAAGTTATAGATGTTGCCATTTATTTTTAAAATTTTCTTATGTCACAGTCAATGCATTTTTCTCACAACTAACGATGCATTGCAAATAAACATGCACTACAGATAAATGAAAGCTCTATATTCTTTAAATAAAGAGAAAAGAAAAATCTGTAACGAAGCGAATAGTTACAAAGTGTGCGGGTTTTCCGATGCGAGTCGGAGCTTTTGTCTGGAAACGATGAAAATTTTTCTCGCCATCTTCCTTTTGATGCAGGGCTAATTAAAACTTCAAGACGACAACTCGCAATTACCGCACTAAGAGCCATAAAATACTCGAGGGTAAAGAAAGTCCTTCCAATTAAGTCATGACGACGACAACGTCGCTGTCACTCTTTCGTTCCGCCTCCCTCTACTTGCTCTCGTCTTCATAATGTAAGTCGGACATCACGTATAACAGAGACTTTTCGAAAAGCTCGCACGCGCGCTTAGTTCCCGAGGACGTCACAATTGCGCAAACTTGCTTTAATTCATTAATTAACAAACTTGCTTCTATCGTGTCATCTCCTGCTCGGCGAGTCTCGCGGGTACTGCTCTTTGAAGATATTCCTCTTGGTACAAACCCGGAGCTTAAATTTAATTTAGCCAATCGTATATTTTAGAATATTGTGTGTGAAATGGAATAAGAAGTTGCCCAATATCTTTTATCGAATCCACTCGAGCATCTCCTCGGGCGGCAATTAAATCGCAGAAGCTGCGATGTTATTTAGAGGTGAGAGGATGTATACATCGGCAGGGTCGGCTTCTCAAGGTTCGACACTGAATACATGGAAGTATATAGCTATATGTACCCGAAAGGATTTTATAAAAGATTCAACCTTTTTTGTCGCTCTTTTTATCGGATTTCCTCACTTTTATAACGAGAAATAAATGAAAGTGAAGGACTCTTCATTTTTATACATTATAAACGAGTGTCATTGATTTGAATTTAATTGTCATTAATCATAGTCCTACAGATAATCCTTTTTTCTTATAAAAGGCTTGTTTTAATAACTACAAAATGATCTTAAAAAACCCTATTCTAAAAGAAGCATTCAGTTCCGCGAAAGATTAGACCCAACTACCTCTTACCTAACATCCTTTTATCTGGACCTGACAATAATTTATTGGACAAAATAAAATTAATGTTGCAGGAAATGGACAAAAAGAGACATTTACGAATGTATTAATAATTCAAACGACTGCGAGCCGGCCACAAATCAGGCCCCGCGAGCAGAACGCCATTCGCGGGGCAATTACTAAAACATACAAACCGCGTCGACCACATCACTGGCCGATCTCCTTTCCTCGTTTCACTCGCTTAGCGCGCGAGTACACCGGTTGCGCGTCATTGACTACTCGAGAGTGCCTAAGCTGCACTGTCAAGTTCGTTAAAAGGTGACGAGAAAACCGGATGGTCTAGTTCGCGCGCGCGCGCGATTTCGCCTCGCTTGTACGGGAGTCGCGGTGCGCTGCTCGATTACGCGCGGGCGACGCACAACGGCCGCCTTTGCTTGGCCATTTTAAGCTCAGCCTCCACGGATAAAAAGACGCCGAGGGTAAAGGAAAAAATCCTATCCGGCTGAGTGTTGGGCGTGATTTCATTCTAGTGCAAAAGGAAGAAATCGACGCGATTCCGCGTAAAAAGATGCAGTTTTATTTTAAAATGGGTTAATGCAAGTCATTCGATTTATTTATAAATTTCAATTTAGAGAGCTTTTTCCGATACTAATGTTATTTAGATTTCGCGTTATTGAATGAGATTACATCTCCGCGCAAAAGTCCAGACAGGCAGGAGTTATTTGAAAAAAAAAAAAAATTAAATTGACTAGACTATTTACGCTTGGCTGGCTCGTCTGTCGGAAGGTCGCTTCTACCGGTAGCGGTGGCATGCACCTATGCGGAACTGGACAAGTGTGCATCGGTGATTGATTGATTGATGAAATAAACTGAAAACCGTTTTGTGTTTATAAAACACACAGGTACTTATTAACTTGTAAAGAGTTTTACATCATATTTACGTTATTAAACCTGACATAATAATATTTTAACACTTTTTTCATTTCTAAGTAAGTCAATTATTTTTACTGATCATTTTTCATTTTATTCGTATTAATTATTTCCGGCATAGAATTATTTATTCATATTTACGTAATGTACATTATTTTCTTTTGTATCAATGTGTATTTCTTATTTAAAGAGCAGCATTCAAGAGAAAATATTTAGGGTAACTAAATTGTATAATTATAATAATTATAAAATAAATATTATAGCATGAACAATACAATCATTACAAGTATGCACATCGCAAAAAGGCTGATTGTCACTGCAAGCCCAGCATCACATGCATAATAACGCAGTAAAAGAAATATACACATAAAATAAATAAATACAAACAAATACAGAAATACAAAGCTCAGCTGTGGTACACGTACGAGTGCGTGCTGCCTGCAGTGCGGCGTCGTCGTCGTTAATCGCCGCGACGTCTCCCATTGTCGCGCGAGGCGTCTCCGTGTCTCAGCCGCGAAGATCCGCGTTTACCAACGACCTCCGCGATTAGCCGGGGTGTGTCGCGGGGCCGCCGGCATATCGCCTCCGGCTAGTGTCGCACAATGGAACCCGATGCGTGCCGACTTGTGCGTGTACAGTCGCCCGGCGTCGCGCGGCAGACATAACAACATTGCGGGGGATGCGTGCCTCCGTAGCGGCGCACGCGCCCCGGGCTGCAGCTTTTAATGCAAGCTCGCGCGGTATGCGCGAAAGCTGCTCGTGCGAAAGTCGAAGATCGGCCTGCGCGTTGCGCCAGTCGAGGAAGTTCGGCTGATCGCTACCGACCGCTGATAGAGAAGACCGCGAAGGATAAAGTTTCGGTTGAACTATACGATGGTACTTTAAGTTTTACAGTTTTACCATTTATTTAACAATTATCAGAGAAATTTTTTGCATTTGTCCAATTCTTTTTGTTTTTGTTTATAGTTTTAAACGCGATTCTTTTGCATCACGTTATGAATTATTGCTACGTAATAATTTTCATAAATTGGATAACATAGTTCTTTGAATTGACACAGATGACGCTAAAGTAGAACGGCAATACTTCAGGAAGTGAAACTTAATTATAAGTTTTTAATTCTAAGGTATTTGTTAATGTAAAAAAGGAATTATTTTAGTGAATGGAAGTATTAAACTAATTGATTTTTGTCTCTTCAATATTCAGTACAGGACATAAGGAGAGGTATTTTGGAATATTAGGATTTGTGATAAAGAAATAGATTTAATTAATTTTTATTTTTATTTATTTACAAAATATATTCAATACACACAATTGTAAAATGATACATTTTCACACGTTTTATAATCGTTATCCTATCCTACATCTCATGATTTAATATTTTTTAAAAGCGACTTACACTTAACGTTCTATATGGAAAGTATATAAAGAAACGCAGTTATCCGTAAAACGGTAAGGCACCTTGGTGAAACCAAAGATTGACAGTGTCGTAATGAAATTGACAATGTTGTTAAACTTAATCGCAAAAAATTTACAAACGTAACCACTCGTGCCAAGGTAAAATTTTTATTTCAACCAAAAATGTTCATTCAATTTTGAAAGAATATTAAAATTTCTTATGTTCTCAATCTGAAATAAAATACCAATTTTAAGAATTTTACCTTGACTTACAAACATAATAATAAACAACTTAACCGAAACATTTTTTGAGGTAAATGTGGTCTTTTAATATGTAAAAATGTATTTTTTAAATATTTAGGTTTCAAAATTTAATTTTATAATCAGTTCAAAACTGTGAATAAAAATTTTTTGTAACAAATCAGTCAAATTTAACATAGTGGAATATGTAATTGTTTTTAATCATTGAATCATAATTTTGATTGGATGATTTTTATAAACATTTTTTGATCGTAGCTCAGAACAGCTATCAATAACTGATTTTCAATTAACCCTGAAAAAATGTAACATTAACTTTTAGCATTTTTCAAACTTAATTTAACGGAATTACTTGTACATAACAATGTTTTTTAACGAAACAGTTGATTTTTTTAAACAGTACATTCATTAATCTATTCAAATATGTTTAACAGTGTTTTAATATAGCTAACTGAAAACTTAATGTAATTTTTTTAACAGACAAATTTAACTTGAATTTCTTCGAAATTCATTCACAAACAAGAAAAAAGAGTAATATTGAAACTGGAACTTCATAATTTTTCAGGGCCAAATACATTAAACAAAAAATCAATGAGTTTTATTTAAGAAATATAACTAATGGTTAACGCTAGCTAAAATTACAAAAACTGAAAACGTAATAGATAAGCGTATCAAACACATTTTGGAGCGGCACCAATTGAAACAGCAAAAAATTAATAAAGTAAAACCAAATTCTAAACAAAAAATCAAGAAGAACAATAACTTTTTAGACATTCAAACGTAACTGTACTGTAATAAAAAATGCAAACGTAACTGTAATGTATTCAAAATTTAAAAAACAGATTTTGAACGAAAAATCAAAGATGAACAATAACAGCTTTTAACTGACCACTTTATAACATATAACACGAATTTAAGCAGTCTTATAAGAAAATCAACGAGGGTTAAGCAAGTAACATTTCAGCGATTAACGATCAATAACTAACAGTAACATTAAGGCACATTTGGTGAAACAAAAAAGACCAAATAGTTTTTCAAACGAAAATAATGAACGTTAACAAGAAAATCAAAAACTTAATCATTTGATAAAACAATTCAACGGGTAAACAGATTAAGGCAAACTTCATGGAATAAAAAATTTAATAAACCAATGAAGTATTTTAAAATAACAATCCTATTAACTATTTTTAACAGAACAAGAAATAGACAAACTTAATCATTCATTTAAAATAAAAACGTAATAATTCAAAAGTAATATTTGAAACTTAAAAGAAAGAAAAATAAACCTTAACACAAAATAAAAAAAGAAAAAATTAAGATAAAAAAATAAAATAAAATAAAGTAAAATAAAAAAAATGAAATAAAAAGTGTAATAAAAAATTAAAATAAAAAATTATACAGATTCTGTAAATAAAAGAAAATTAGAACAAAATCATAAAAAAATTAAAGAAATATAAATTAAAAATATCAGAGAACTTTGTTTCTTATCAACCTTTCCATAAATCACGTTTAGTATAAGCCTTATCCTAAAAGTTAATGTCTCCTAAGTTAATTCCTTTTTTTTTTACTTTTTTTTAATATTGACCTTAGTATTAAGACAACCTAAATACCTATGTAATTAAAAGCAAAAGTTAACCTGATTCGATATAACACGCAATGCACGCCACGTTATCGAAGTTGGAAAACAATGGATTATCATCGAATATTTAAAATTTATTCGAAATAAAACGGTGGAACATAAAAAACCTCAAAGAAAAAGTGACAAATAGTTAAGTGTGCACTAACCTAGCTGTAAACCTAAGATATCAAACCTATACGACGCTGAAAAAACACACGAAAACACTCGATAAATTCTAAAATTATTTCTGAAATACACACAAATATGTAAATGAGTAAAATTTTAAGTGACACAAGTAAGTAATTGAAAGGTACTTTTATATAGTCCTTTACTACATCAATAATCTAAGGAAATCTAAAACACTAAAATCTAAAAAAAAATGGATTGCATAAACCTGCAGAACCTATTACTATTCACCAGTATTTTCATCCACTAAATGCGAATGTAAAATCGCAATGAGAAAAAAAGGAAAACAAAAATAATAAAAAATCAAGACAAAAACTAAAATCGACGTAGGTTTGAAGATCTCTCCTATTATTCGGTTACACTTCTAAATTTTTCTGTTATAACAAATGAAAATAATACAAATTTTTATCAATTCTGATCGATTCACGAAAGCAAATTTCAATATAGATTGAGGTGTGCTTTTCATGAATAAACTGTTTTATAGTAGTTTGCAGACGAATAAAGGAGAGATTCATCATCAATTGGGGATAACGAAAATAAAACGCAAGAAAACGGATTACTTCACAAATACGTGAGAACGAATAAGCGAAATAAAAGAATAAAATTTAAGAAACTCAAAGAAATTAAAAAAATAAAATAAATTTTTTAATTTTCACTTTTGAAGCGATTAAATAACTCATAAAGTTCTGCATTCAGCGGGTGAATTTCGAACAAAGCATCATTTTGAAAATATCATAAAACTACTTTCACAATTTTTAATTTTAAAAATTAGTAGCTCTTTAATGATAAATTCATTAAATGATTTTATGCGTTTTTCGGAAGTCATCCGCTCTATCAATGTATTCTATTAAATGAAAATATATAAAACTACATAACAATAAATTTTGAATTTTTTCATTCAAAATATAAATTCTTAACAATATATGCTTTTGTACAGTTTTTTGTATTTAAATCAGGTGTCAATTTTGAAATTCGTACTGTAAAGTCTAAAGTTTTAAAAAATTTTGCGATAGAATATTATATCTGCTTAAGATAAAATATTAACTTCTGTTATCCATTTGTACTCAATTTTAATTTAAATTGGTATTTATTTTATTTACAGTATTTTTTTTTTTATTTTTTTTCTTCAATTGTTATCAAGTAAAAAAATATTTCAAATAAAAAGAAACAAAAAGAAAAAGAAATTAGACAGTGCCTACATTTTTTGGAAAAATTTAGATTTGTTTTAAACAACAGATGCAACAACTATTTTTTCTTTCACTCATTTTTTTCAGAATTAAGAGTCTGTTATTTAAATGGAAATTGAAATTATATTTCATAATTATTATAATCAACAATTTGAAAGTAGGCACTGCAACACAAACAAAACAATAACAAAACAATAACAAAATAATAACAAAATAAAAG
Organism: Eurytoma adleriae; assembly: GCA_900480045.1. Classification (NCBI taxonomy): domain Eukaryota; kingdom Metazoa; phylum Arthropoda; class Insecta; order Hymenoptera; family Eurytomidae; genus Eurytoma; species Eurytoma adleriae. Next base: position 263,410 of record UXGC01000138.1, read on the forward strand.
ATTAAAAATTTGAAGTGATAATTATTTATCAATCACTTCCTTGATTTTTTAAAATTTTTAGCTATTTTAATCCAGATTTTTTACTGGATAAATACACAACTAGTGTAGCTTAAAATGTGCAAGTTTATTTCACATTGATGTTATGGCTTGAATTTAAATTTATGTTTTAAATTTAAATATTTTCTTTCTTTTTTTTTTAGATTTTTTGTTCAAATTGTTATCGAATAAAAAAATAATGTTTGAAATCAAATATAAACAAAATAAAACAACTAAATCGAAATAAAAAATAAAGACAAAAAAATTTTGAACGTTTTGTATAAAAACTATCATACTGCTTTGCGGTAAACTGTGCATAATTTTATAAATTAGCAAAGTGCAAAGTTATTTTTGCCGAATAATTATTTGTAGGCCAAAATTATGGTGGATCGGCATTTTTAATAGCAGGATATGTGATTCGATCGTTTTTATACAAAAAGTGGCCAAAATAAAATGAAAGAAAACAAAACAAAAATTAAAAAACAAAATAAATTTGATAGCGCTAAATCAATCAAATTAATAATATTTCATTCACTTAAATAGTTGATGTTAACAAATTTTTACTTTTTACGAAAAAGTATAGTTTTTGTTAAATTATTAATATTCGGTATATTTTAATTTAAATCTGTAATGGTTTTTTATTAATTTGATTGCCCTAGCGTTTAGCACAAAATATACGACAGCGCATGAGTTTTGAACCGTTAAAGAAACGCAAAAGAACGCAATTATATTTCTAAATAACTAGCCTATCTTAAAAGTACGATCGTCTTAATTTTAAAAGACAGCCGTATTATTGTATCTGATATGTGAAGTTGGCCTAAATAACAAAAAAATGAGAGTTTTGATCATAACTAATATTAGTTTTTAATCTATATTAGTCAGCAATTTTTTATATCTGCGACAGTATTGAATGTAAGCTAAAAAGAATTGGTAATTTCGATGCATAACGGCATTACTTGGGCGTACATAGAAATATCCCAATTTTGATCAAAACTCTCTTATTTAATGGCGAATTATTAGTTAATCCTTCTATTGGAATAAATCACCATTTTTTAGTTTACTCTGCGACTATTAAAATTTTGTTTTAATTAGCAAATATGATTAATATCCGTAAAAATGTTATTACTGATTTGCGAGTGTGTTTAATGTTAATTCTATACTTATAAATTGTGAACTATTGAGTAAATAAGTTTTGGAACGAAATATATTACGTTATTTGATGGCGATGTAATCCCACGACGGCGGCTGTCCTCGAGGAGAGAAAGAGGTCCCACGATGAATTAACATAAAAATGCCCACGTGATTGATCGACTTCAAATTGGTTGAAGTCATAGTTTACATTTGTATTTTTGAATCCTTCTATATTTATCTTTCGTATTGTATTGCAGCGCAAGATACGAATATTTGGTTTTCCATTGCTATTGTTCAATTACCGAAATAAATCGTCGCTTTGGATCTTGATGAATCTTGAAACATATCTGAATAAGCACTAATACTTAAAATTTGATATCCTGGTATTGTTGTCTTGGAGTTTTTGCTGTATTATAAAATAACAAAAATTTGGCGTCGGTTTTGAATAAACAAATTCGAATAAGAAATCTTTCAAAAGCTGAGAGCGACGAGATTTTCGGAGACTTATTTTTGAGATCTCTAGTTATAATTCAGCTGTTGATCGAGGACATTTTGGCTTCAGTAATAATTTAATTATCAATTCAATGTAAGTCAGAAAACTAAGTTACTTGATCTCTGTAAATAAATGACTAATTTGCAACATAATTCAGTGATGCTCTTTGTGCAGTGACGTATTTTTGGATTAAAATTTTAGTTGATCTCAGAAATTAGTATTCATAAGTGAGTTTTGATGAAGTTCTTTATCTGAATACTGTCGTCAAAGCTTTAAGAGTGATTTTGAAATGTATTTTGTGTGTGTTCCAATTGTCATCCAGAGTCCTTGAATTTTCCTTGGTACGAAAGTTGGTTGGCTGACTAACTTTCGCCTGTTATTCGATATTTCATGGTAAATTGAAAAAATAAATGCGAATTGTAAATAATTGTTGTTGATTATTTCTGTAACAAATCTTAAACTTGTTTTGAGTAGGTAATTTATAGTTTGTTTTTATCTGCAAATTATCTTCGTGAAATGGTGCAGTTTAAAAACGAAGTAAGACGTATCATGTCATCAATCGAAAGTTCGATGTCCTTGAAATGCATGAAAATTTGTGAATTGATTTTAGTGAAGACTCGGACGACCAGAATACTGTTTCAAAAAAATATCCCATGCAGCAGTATAAGTAACGCCAAATATTACCCACGCCATTTGCATGTCCGATCAGCAACTTTCCAATTTGTTATAAAAGTATTTATAATTTTCAGATATTTCTTTCGTTGAAGTATCCAATTTTTTATCCGTAATAGTTGTTTATGTTTTGGTCTGAAATTAAGCTAGGTATGCTTGAAACCTATTGATGCTGATGAATCCGAGTTATTCATCTATTTTTCTTCTTTTTTAAGTGTGTTTTGTAGTCTCTTGATATTACAGCTGGTCCGTTGGGAATGAAGGTAACTTGGTGCTGCGCCACGAATCATCCGTTCTTCTTTTTGGGGTCCGGTGAATATTGGTATGCTCTTTAAGTGCCTCTCCGTTGATCCTTCGCTCTCAGCAGTGGTGGGGGTTGTTTTGCTGCAGCAATCCCATCGTCGTGTGTAGGACCTGGAAGGGTGTGAGTGTTAGCAACGAAGCATTACCAAAAGGATAGAGAAAGAAAGGTGAATTATGAGAGAGTTGAGAGAGAAAGAGGTAGGCAGCTTAGAAAAGATTAAGAATAAGAAAAAAAACTACTATACAAGAAAACTATTGTGCGTCATTGTAATTCGATTTTTGCGTACTTCAATTCTTTGAATTCTCCAGGAGCGAGAAAATAAGATGAAAAAACATAAATGTCGCCGGATGGGGTCCAAGAAACTGTGCTATGAAAGCCGCGCGCACGGTTTGAAACCAAACGGGTACGATTTGTATTTTCTTTATGAATGGAGTTTGAATTTCTGCTCTTAAGCTTATGAGAAAAAGAATAGAATGTTTCAAGCGAATGGCTATTGTTTCGAAGAAAAGTCAGGTCCTTTTGTGTGGTTCTGAACTTTCGCTGATTTACACTAATAGCTATGTAATAAATCGGTGTTGTCAATTGCGATAATTTGCTGATCAATGATATTTATATATAAATTTAATTGCTATAATTTATTAGGAATTTGGTTTTCGTTAGATTCTTTTTGTAGTATATTTTTTTAACTGAATATCAAACCAGATTATGTAGTTCTATTTTTATGACTATGGTTTGATTAAGCTATTTTGATCGAAATATTGAATATTACAATTATATTTTTGCACGTATTATTTAGTTTTTTATAGTAAAATTATATCTAATTTTTCGTAGTAAAATCTATTATTCATTAAAATATTAAGTGTAGTTGTCATCAAATATTAATTTTATAACAGAACTATGTAGAGAGTTGATACTTTTTGGATAATTTTTGGATCCTGAAATAGTTCTGATTTATTTTGCTTATTTATTTTTTTGAGGAAGAACAAATAATTTTTTTCATGATTTATTGATGAAATAGTTATAATATAATGAAATACACTTTGCATTATGAACATTGTGATTATGACTGTAAAATATATAAAATTTATTGTTTTCTATGAACTTATTTTTCTTTGCTTGTCTTATTTTGTCTGAATATTAGTAATAATTATTCCATTTTATCTGTTTTAAGTTTTTAATTAAAGTATTTATGATATTGGAACATAATTTTGCAACATATAATAAATAATAATTTTGTAACACTGAAATAAAAAACGTTATTTTTGTGCACCAACTTTAGTTTTGATCAAATTTCAAGATTATTTATAATGATTTTATCACTATTTCACGTATGTTATTAACTTAAAAATGTTTTCAAATTTGTCGATAACTAAAATTTGTCAGTATTTTTTGTGTCCAGATAGGAAATTTTTTCATTTCGAAAGCTGTAATAATGGCAAGGTAAATTTTGTATTGTTTCATGTTCTTTATAAACTATAGATATATTTTTGAATTTTTAACAAATAAACAATTTTATTCCTAATCAGACTGGTTCATTAATTCTAAAAATATAAAAATAAAAATAAAATTTCTTTTCAATTTAATTTTATTATACTATTTCCTCTTGTAATGTTGCGATTCTTTTTTTAGTCAAATTCATATAATTTTGCATTACTATTAAATATTGTAAGTAAATTGTCAAGTTATTAAATATTTCTGTAATTTGGTTTTGGATAAATCTGCATATGTAATTTTGGTCTCTTTCGTATATAAACAATAAAATTTAAAAAATAAACAAAATATATATTTTTCACTGCAAGGATATCTATTTCCACTTTTTTAATGTAATTTTTTGAAAGCAGCAATAAAGATAAATAATTTCAAAATCTACATTATGTCTAATCAAAGAAATTTTGCATCAAATAAAACCAAACTATTTTTCGTTTGTAAACTAACCAAACTATTTTTCGTTTGTAAACTAACCAAACTATTTTTCGTTTGTAAACTAACCAAACTATTTCTTTAGAATTTATTGCGAAACAAAAAACCTCTTTTTTGCAGAACGATATAAATTTCGTTTAAATTTTCTATTAATTTTTTCAGTCAGTTATGAAAAAGAAAAAAAAACTGCTGAGATAAGGATCTGTGAAATTTCCGTGCCTTACAGTTTTTGGTTAATTTCAAACTTCAAGGGGTCACTTCCTAAAAAAGGATCGGTTGTGTAAGTGGTAGAATGAAGATTTATGGTCAAATGGTTCGAATTTAAGACTCTGGGAATTCCAGCAGGTCATCTGTTGGCGATCGTGTTTCTTTGTTTCAGAAGAGCAGAAAAGGAAGCTGATCTTTGTATAATCTTTTTTAGAAGAAAACACTTGGTCGAAGTTAAATTTATTTTATTACTGTCACAATATCACAGCTGATTTTGAGAGCTGCTTCATCCAAAAAAGTAGTCCAAAAATGTCATCGAAAATAAAAATAAATTAAACAGCAAAAAATGTTGTTTTCGTACGTTATCGTGGAAGCCGGTTGGATAAAACAATATTTCAAGATCCCTCGGTATTCACCCCTATAATTTTACGCGGCTGTCCGAAAGCTTGCAATTCCGATATATACGAATATATCCCAATTTCTATGCGGTATCGCTCTCTTTCTCTCTTCCTCGACGCCCCGTCCCCGCTTCCTCTCTCTCTCAGCCGGTCGCGAGATTAATTTCAGGATTACAAAGTCGCGTGTATCTGCGTCGTGAACGATATCCTGAATGATCGTCAAAAATTGGATTCATTATCGGGAATTATCGCCTGGGTGTTTCGGTTATCGCTGGCTCGCATATGAATTTCACGGTATGGCCAGAATTCGCGGCCGAAAAGAGAGATAGGGAAGTGGGGGCGAGCCGAGGAAGAAGGGTCGGAGAGAATCGGATTTTGTGTACTTGTTGCGCCGTGAATCGTGACAGGTTTATTCGGGATGTGCGTTAATGAGGGGTGCATAAATTGCGCCTCGTGTGTGCTCGCGCAATGGGGGTTGTCACTTCCGGCACTCGGCGGAAGCGGCACTTGTTATCCCGCTCCCCGTCTCTTTTCATCCTCGCGCTCCCTCCTCTCCCGTCGCGGCGCGAACCGCTTGACTCATCGCCAAGCGCGGCTTTGTGCTTTTGCCCCTCCGACTCGGAAGTTAACTCGTGCAGTGGAAACGGTCTATTCATAATATTGTGTTTCGAAACGTGACTCCTCTGGGAGTAATTTCAGGTATCGAGATGACCCTCCCTTTTTTCGTTGCTTTTGGAACGAGGCCGCGATGAAGTTTTGTTTTACGAACAAATATTGTTGTTTGCTTTTTTGATAGGCGGGATAAACCGGTGCGAGCTTCCGCGAGGGCGGGAAAAGTGCGCGTGCGCGTGCTTTCTTTTATTTTCCTTCTTTTTGTTGGGTACTTCGACGGATGGTGGCCCGTGTGAATGGAGCTGCGAGCTGATTTACGTGTCTTTTGACGATTTGGTGGAACAGAGGATGCACGCATGATGAAATTTTGGACAATCAATTTGGCGTTCTATTTTTGGATGCGATGCAATACTAATAGGCAACAATCAGTTCAAAAACAGAATTTCGATGCATTCAACTTTACTAATGAAAAGGTCCGTTCGGAGACCCGCGTTCGAAGATTCGAGCAGCTGTAACGGATTTTGAAAAGTTGCTTTTTGGGTTTATCTTTTGTGCATGTATAAACAAAAACAAGTGGCCAAAGGTGTTTCTTAATTATTACTATGAAACGTTTATGCAGTAACTTTTGAGCAAGCCGGAAATAAATTTGTTACATTACTGTATTTTTGGTGATCATAGCAAAAAGAACGAAACAAAACAAACGTCAAAAACAGAACGTGCTATTGCAATTTTGTGGGCCAAAATTGTTGTGCCTTCGACATGCGAGTCTCCAATAGATTTTGTACTTGAAAATAACGATAAATAACACACAGATGCAGAATGCAATTGGGTAACATAATTTCGGTAACAATCTTTTTTTTTCTATTTTTAGTGTCAGGTACAAACAGATGCATGTGTTACTATATACAAATATATCTTACACGGGCAGCAGATACTGTTAATGTACACTATTTTTCTACGTTTGGATTACTTTTTGCATATCACTGATTTTGTTATGCTTCTGTGATTCAAATGTTTACGGATTACGTGAAACTGATTTTGCGGCTGAACACAATGCAAAACAATTATTATCTACACATAAACATAAAATATAACTATTTTACAGTGATTTTGTACTAATTTTTTTCTTGCGAGGCATTAATATAAATTAAAAACTACGTTGAACTATAAACATATCTATAAACGCATTCAGAAAATAAATTACGTGTAGTACAGAGAAGTGAGAAGATAGTGACAGACAAGAAAAGTACAGCAAATTTTGATTACAATTTTGATATTAATTTTGACTATTTCAAATGTGGTTAATTTCGTAAGCAAATCAATGATAAAACCAAACATAAAATTTTGACACTTTTGACGAGGGTCTTAGTGCTTGGATAGAGTAAGGCCTAACGCAATATATCGTGTAAACGATAGACCACAAAGCAAAATTTTGAATAGATCGACCGGCGAATCTCGCCGCATGAGTTCATCTCCGAAAGTAAATAAATATTAGTTAAAATTCGCTTGGTTTGTTTTAATCGATCTCGTGCGCGATATTCCTCTTTCACGGGGCCGTGACAATTGAACTCCGCTTAATTTTTATCCCACTCTACCCCGTATAATAGTTCCAGTGGCGGTCGGAAATCGAGTTACCGGTCCAACGAGGCATGAAAATACGAGCAAAAAAAAATATATCGGGTCGTTCGCGCCTGCGCGTCTGCGCGCTCCCCGTCCCTCTTTCGCGTGCCATTCCCCGCTAAAACATTATCGTCGATTTCCGTGCTAGCGAAATTCGAGTTAGCGTACGGGCAACGTATTCTCTTTTTTCCTTTTTCACTTCTTTTTTGTTCACTGTTTCGCGTGCAATCGTGGCCAGGATATACCGAGCGTTTGAGTCAGTGTGCGAGCCCTCGAGTTCCGGATTCCATTTTTCGTCGGCGTTTCGCAAGAAATAAGAATAAATTTGGAAACCCCAGAAATTTGCAGACCGAGAGTCGAAAGTGTCCTGTTTAGCTTTTTTAAACAGCGTCCAAGGCGGTAAGAACTTCGCGTCATATCCGAACGACGTACGATTCTCAACGTAATATAATGTGGTTGGTGCGTTTGTTTTCGTTTTGCAGAGGGGCGCGCGCGGGCGCGCAACCGGCCGCGAACTCGCGAAAATAAAAAAAATTCGGCTATTTTTTTGTCAGCTTGAATGGGAAACGAAAGAGCCGTGTCTATTTAGCGGGACCAAAAAGAGGGTCTTTCCTCCAACGCGTAACGGCACTGTCAGCGGAAAATTTCGCGAGCGACGAGATTTCCCGGTCGATCACTGGCGAACAGTAGTGCTTGCTACCACTAGTTTCAGGCGTCAATTTCGAGTAGTCTATCGGAGCACCAAAACCGTCGGTATCCGCGATAAAACAAAAAACGCAGCCGAGAGCTTTGTTTTTTTAGTGCTTGCATTTTTTGCATTCGAACGATTTTTTTTTACTAGGCCGAAACGGTACTCACCGGTAGTTTTGTCGATCCCCCTTCTCTCTCAAGGAAAACTCGACGGTGTGTCGGCGGCAGTCTCTCCTTCCTCGGCTCCCGGTATCCGTTCTCTGCGATCTGCGACAGAAAATAGGCGTAGGCGCACTTCCGGTTAGTTTCGTCTGCGGAGCACTGGCTTCATTCTTGTTTGCGGTGTGGCGGCGAGCGCGTAGTTGGGCGGTGTGTGCTCGTAGAGTAGTGGGTGTCGGGTGGATAATTTGCGTTCTTTCGCGTTTGCGAGGTGAAATTTTGATGGAGAGGACGCCGCGGCGCGCCAGCCGCTGGTGGGCCGCCGGTGAGCCGCCGCCGGGCCAGCCGGGGCGCCTGCAGGAGCGCTCGCGGCTCCAGCCAGCGACTGCCGCCGCTGCGTTCGAGGCTTGCACTGTGACGATCCCAGAGCGGCCCGCCGCTTATATAGCTCCGGAGCACGTGCGAGGCCCGGGGCCGGCTGGTGGGGCGCTGGTGGCGCGGCAGCCCCGAGAGGGGAGGCCCTGGGAAAATATCGGCCACAATGGGGGCTGCCCGAGCCCCCCTTCGCCCTTCGCGGACCCTCGCCCTCCGCGCGCGTTATACCTGTTCGCCTCCTTTTTCTTTCCTTCTTCTTTCTCTCCTTTCGGGGACTTTGCGCTACTGTATGGGCATACGCGAGCTGCACACGTGGGGGGACCGGGCTGTAGGGTTCCTGTTGCTCCTTGATACTCGCTGTACGATTCGCTTGCGTGCTCGTACATTTGCTTGGCTTTTGCATCCAGTTACTTTGCTGAAGCGATGATATATGCTTTATTGTCGTGTGGCTCTGATGTAACAAAAATCTTAGTCTTATTCTCTTTGATGTAACTTTAATTGCAAAAATTTCATTACAAAATTTTCAAATAATCATAAGTGATTAAAAAATATTGATACGATAAGAAGAGATAAATGAAAAAATTAAACATATCATTTGCACATCGCAAATTTTAGCGAAATTAATCTTACATTTGCACATCGCATTTATTATGTTACGAAAATGGTCGTTAAATGCTTCGCAAACGACCAATTGCTTAAGATGACCTGTGTGTTTCTGTTCCGTTATTTTCAAATAATCATCCCGCATCTTCAGATTCACCAAATGGCGATGAAAGTCAAAGCAAATTCAATCAATTATTATTAATTAACTCGAAAATGTTATTGCGCCAGCTCAGCATCCCCACCCCGCGCCGGCAAACAAGGAGCATTAGAATTAGAAGGGCATAGGGGTGCGCGTGTGTGCGATGGAACGCGTTTTCGAGGGCGAAGGCGCATCCCCTATGGGAATTTCGTCCAGGTGACAGCGCGATGCTCCGTGGCGCACTTCCTTTCTTCCGTTCGGATCCTCTCCTCTGCAGGGCTTTTAATCACCGGCACAGGGGTTGCGCCTAGCTCTAACGGCCGCGGAGATTCGTCGCGTATCGATTGGACCTCGCGCTTTTTTTCCTTTGTCTTTCTCATGGAAATTTGTCTTGCAAACCGTTTCTTGCAAAAATAATCGCAACATACGGCATTAATGTCCCTCTACTAGCTTTTAAGCAGTTTTTAAAGTACCGTCGAGTAAAAGCGATTGATTAAACCGAGCTCTTTAACTAATTGCTCTCGACGTCAACGATTCTCGATTATCGGTTCAAAACAAACATCGGGCAGTTGGCTTTCATCTCGCAGTGAGGTTCAGGTACGCCGACCTCCCGGAGGGTAGTAATAACCATTTCACCGACGATTTTTTTTCATTCCGTCGCGCATAAAACAAGAGACCGCGACTCCGTGGCCAAGGAGGTGGGGGAAGGAGCCGAGGCACGCGCGCGGATCCGCACCCCAAAAGGCCGGCTGGCCGTTATACGGGGGCACGCGATTCTCATGGACCGTTTGCCGCTGAACTTCCTCCCCTCGTTCTTCCGCTCCGCTCTTTCTTCCCCACCGGCGTCTTTTGCGCTCACCTCGAGGCGGCACGCGTACGCGCGTGCTACCGAGCCGTGACGATTTTTCCCCGCGGGTTCTTTCGTATTCACGCCGTTTTTCGGCCGCTCGCCGGGCGTCCTGGAAGAGGGAAAATTATGCGCCCGCGCCCACGGGAAGTAACGGGGCGGGTACACCCCGGACGCCCGGGAAGGGATTGGATAACGATTCTTCGGGCATTTTAGAATGTTTTTTCAATAGAGCGCTCCATTTGCAAGGCTGCATAAGAATTAGCTCGAATCGGTTAGGAGAACTATGGTCATTGATGCGCTGAATGTTTGCCTGGAAAAAAGGTTTGTATAATTTTCTTCTTTTCTGTTTGCTTATTTCAAAGTTAAATAGTGCTCGCGGTCTAGGATCGATGAGCATTTCCAACTCGAAGGAAAAAAACTCAAGTGTTCTTGAGTACATATGCTTATTACGAGTGGAGAAAAACCTTTGTCATGCGGGAAATTTATGGAAATCAATGGTTCTCCTTACCTCCGAAAATTAAAATTCATTATTTAAAAAAGAAACTGACAAAAAAGAGTATTCAGACTGACCCCAAGAAAATTAAAATTCGAGCGACGACCGAACAACGGTGTTCTTAATCCCAATGTAACGCGAAATAAATCCGTCAGTTTTATTTTTCGAAAAGCGTCGAAAAAAAATATCAGCCCCACGTCGACCTCGTGCTCCGCATCTTTTCTTTTGTGATGCCGTCTCGCCGCGTAACAAGTCGTTGCCGCATTGTCGTCGAGGAGCCCGCTGCTCCCCTGGGGGAAAAGCCAACGAACTTGCCTGTAAGGAAAATCGCGCGAGCATATTACGCACAATGCGATGGATAAGAAAAGGTGGCATCTACCGCGAACGCGTGCGCGATCTTGCACAGCTGCTCCCTCCGCAGGACTGCGTGCCCGATCGATTTTTTTTTAACTGTCAGTTGCGCTCCGCAATCTTTATGGCTAATAGAGTTTAAATGGATTTTTTTCCTCGTGTACTACAAGTGTGAAGTTATTTTTTTCGTTTTAAGAAATTTTTTTTTAAGTTAAAAAAAATCGTATTATGAATTGTATTTATGTGTGTTTCGGGTCATTGACGTTATGTAATGAAGAAATAAAATTATGAAATGATCTTTTTAAAATAATATGAAAGAAACGGTATTTTTATTATTTATTTGCTAAACTTTTTTTTATTAATTAAAATTGAAAAAATAACAGATATCTAACGGTAAGTTAAGTACGACGATAAAAATGGGGTATAAATTACACTTTCTTGACGTAGGGCCGCGGTGCGGTAGAAAAGAACTACAGTCCTACAAAGCGGGATCCTCTTCGATTATAGTTCCCGTCGGGTTTGGGTTTCCCAAATAATAAATTTTAGACTTACAGGGCCGTGGAGTGGGCGGTTCCACGACCGGTTTCACGAAAAATACGAGTCGCAGGTCTTTTTTCTCGACACTTGATGCTATTAAAGGATCAACGAGTAAAAATCCCACGTTTCTTACGACATAAACATTTCCCCTTCGGAGCTGCGGCGCTTAGAACGAAACAGGTTGCAGGTAACTCGGATCTCGCGGTTTAATTGGGAGGAAAAAGGTCCATCGCCTCCGATCTTCCCTCAAATCGATGTCGTAAAAAGAAGTGTCACGCCGACTTTTCCAGGGCGTTAGTCAGGAATTTCAGCTATCGTCCGCGGCGCAGCCTCCGCGGAAACTAAATACGTGCGAATCGTAACGCAGGCTGGTTACGTGACAAACGGAACCGCGGGTTTCAGCCGCCGCTTGATTTACCGTCCGGGTGCATATGCAACGCGCGCGTCCGCCTTTTTATTGCCGCGGACCGTAAAAAAGTTCGGAAGAAGTAAGGGCGCGACGTGTGTGCGTGGCGCGCTCGGCGAAAATCGTAAAGGTGAATAATTCCGCGGCCCACCGCCGGTGCGCACTCGTAAAAGAATCGTAAAAAATTAAAGTTTCTGCGTATGCGGCTCCTCGGAGACGCGCTGCACGTGCGCCGACGTCGCGCGACCGCCAATTGTTTTGGGTTTGAGAAGGCACCCTTTTTTTATGGAATCTATGCCCGGTGACCGCCGAGCAAATTGCTTCTCTTTTGTTGCCGATTTACGAACGGTGGCTTGCTATTTTTATTTCGACGTTTTGCATTCGCATTATTTAAATTGTAATACGGATTTCGCATAGAATATAAATGTTGAACATGTCTAAGAGAAGAATAGCTAGTCTACCGTTGATAAATTGTGGAAATTTTCTTTTTAACTATTTTCATTCTTTAATAGATAACACTAACTTTCTTTTTATCAAAGATGCAAATAACTTACATTTAAATGCGGCAGCAAAAATAAAATATACAATACAAACTCATCCACTCCCGAAGCTCCGAGCATAAAAATTGGAGGTAATCTTTCACAGGGTCTATTGTGGCCCAAGACACATAATACGCATAACGGCTCGGTGGCGGAAGATTAGCATAATATCGTTCGATATAAAACCGTTCGGAGTGCGGACTGGTTGCGCCGGTTCGCTGCGTCGGGGAAGACGCTCGCAGCGAAAAAAAAAGTCCCGAACGTTATCTGCGTGAGCGCATTCCACCAAATGTCCGAATGATGCTTGGTATAATGAGCGAAACCAGTAGTGACCTAACGACTGGGCAGCCTTGCGAGGTCCGAGGCCGGCAGTCGTTTTTCCCCGACCGCGATGCGTCTTCATTCGCTGCGCGATTTCGCCGCTCTCGCAGCTGGAGCGGAAACTTCCAACGAGGGGTGGCTGCTTGTTGCGCAGTTCGTTTCTCGGTTTAACGTTATTTTACCGGTCGTTTAGTTAAACGCTTAGAAATGCCGTTTGCTTTTTGAATTAAAAATCTTGATTCTATAGGTGTTATTGTTATTTTGTTTGTGGATTAAATATTCTAACTCTCGATATTTCTAAAAGTGAATATTATTGTCATTATCTTGGAATACTACTTTAAACATAAATCTTATATTTACACTAAAATAAGTACTGCAAAATTATTTTATTTGAAAATTCGTATTAACCGAAAAATTAAGGTAAAGAAACTGAGGTTCTAAAGTGCACCAAATGAGCATTTAAAAGTGCTTTGTGCTGTGCCTCAGCATATTTTTAATAAAAATTTATTTCAATTTCCATGGTGGTTTAAGAATTCTATATTTCCACTTTTATTCTTTTCTCTACATTTGTATGTTTTTGCTTTGTACATTTAATTTGATAGTTTATTTTTCTTTGTGTTTGTATATTTGTACACATTTTCTTAATAAATAATAAAAAATAAATTTAACATCATTTTATTAAGTAGCTTCATCGTAAGAAATCCAATTTACAGCTAAAAATAAAAATCTATACACAACTTGGGACTCCCTTAATTAATATATTTTTTTTACCGAGCCCTAAGTACGTTCAATAAATTCAACGGAAGTTTGCATGAGAATAAAAAAAGGAGAATTAAATAAACGGCCCTTATAGGTACTTTTACATGGCGTGTCTGGATGCCTGCAGCGGTTGGGAGGAGGACGCTGCAGATAAGATACGGCCGCTTGGGAGAGGACGACGGCGTTTTTCGGATTTTTATCTGGTGGATAACGCGCTGCATTTACGAGCTTCTACGCCCGAGCGTTGCCAAAGAGTTTCTCGCTGATAGCATTACTGACCCTCCGGGAGTACTTTTTCTTGTATTTCTCCGTGTTTACGGTGACGCGACGGTTAGGCTTTATTGGCTGCTGGAGAACAATCTCGAATGATAAAGGGAACGTCGCATGGCCGTGTGAATTTTCGACGCCACTCATACGTCAGACTCGATAGTAATATCAAAAACTGTTCTCGTAAATTCATTCCAAAAAAATTAAATCGATACCGTACATTAGTATCTTTGATGAGCGATAAATCTTGTATTTTTTACCTCGATAATTCACGTAAATCTTCCAACTGCGAGAGAAATCCTCAACTTAATGGACTGTATCTTCCCCATCGCGAGCGCTAAACACATCATCAGCTGTCAAGGCGACAATATCTCACGGCGCCGCTACAAAGCGCAATTATTATCAATCTCTGGGCGCACGTGACCGGCATACGAGCCGCACGAAAGCGAAAAAAGGGAAGCGCTTTGTGTATACACCTACCAGCAGCTCGAAAGTCGACGAAAATTGATTTTTAGATAACGGAGGCTCACGGGAGCAGTAGCAGCGGACGTTTAAGTGAAACGGAAAAAAAGAAAGAGGAAGTCGGGTGAATCAGACCGGTGGATGCGGGCTGACGATCGCGAGGCCTTAAGTGCAGGCGCGGGCCTGATAATTGGTTAATGACTCCTTTCCGCGCACCCCCGCCCGCGTCGCGCCACATGCGAACCCTCGAGTTTCGCCCCCGCGTTGCCGCTCGTCACGCTCTTCCGGAGTTAATTCGACGCGTTAAATTGTCTCGTCCTTCTTTCTTTCGGAGTTTTAGCGATCGTTTCGTTTTTTTTTCCAAAATTTTAAACCCTCGGATCGCTGAAGGTAGTTAAACTGGACGAAGCGGCAGTGCCTTTTCAGTTCAAATATTTTCTTAAGGATACGTAAGTAAAAAAAAAGCATCGTTATCAAGATATCGTAAGGGAGTCGAGCGCGATATCTCGAAACCGGCATCTCGAAAAATCCGAAAACCTGTTTAAAGCCGATAAACATCGACGTACAACCTTTTTTTCGGACAAATAAAGCTTTGAAGTCGCTGCCAGATAAAAGTACGTAAATTTATAATCAGCTTTGAAAAAATTGCGATAAATAATAACGCCGCGTAAAATGTGTATACGAGACATTATTTTCTCTTTCTCCCGCGACTCGCCGCGAACATAAATGAATATATACCGCAAGCGCGAGTAAACAGTGTCATCCAATTCTCGCTTTAATTATCAAAACGGGGATAACAAGGCTTCCATAATGGAGACTAATTATGCAAAGGAAGCACTGCTGTTATTTCAGTCGGCAGAAGAGAGACGTCTACTGTCTGTTGGCGTTTCCACGTGCACAAAGTCCCCCCGACTTCAGCCAAGCAAGAGACTCCGGGCATTAGCTAAGAGCTCGTGTTTGCCTGGAGTCGAGCACACGCCCACGCACTGCGAAACACTACAAACAATCTTTTTACCTTAATTTAACCGCTCCGTTTTCGCCGAGCCTGGACGTCTTTCGTACGAGCTACACGCCGAACATACCCCTCGTGGTAAAAGTGCATCGGACTTCGGATTCCGCAGCTCGATCTCGAGTGCTGGAACAACAGCGCGCGTTTAATTTAATCCCGGACGCGCGCTTTTTGGAGTGCCGCAATCCAAGCTCGGGATTCGAAAAAGCGAGGGGAGAAAAATCACGGGGGGAGAGGGCGAGCAGCATGTGCAGGCGGGAAGCTGCGGCGAATGTGCTGGAATTTTCACGTCCCCCGTTTTCCCACGTGCGCCGCACCGGCAGGTTGACGCCGAGCACGCGTCAGCGAGCTCGCCCGGACGGGGACCCACGCCGCGCGATGAAAAATCGCGGAAAAAAGATTTCTTTTTTTACTGACGCGCGCCACGCTTGGGGTAAGGAGGAAATTTATCAGGTGATGGATGCTTTATTGAAATAATCTCGCTGAAGCGTGGTTACTTGTTGTTTGTGTCACATGTTTTTTTACTGGGGTTTTTTTTTTCACCTCTGTCCGCAAAAGTAATTTGAATCAAAAGTCTCAATAATTTGTCAGTACTGTGAAGATAAAAATTAATGATTCATGAGATTTATAAATTAATATGAAAGTTTTTTTAAAATATTTTTTTAGATTTATGGCAATCTTACTAAATACAATATTCATTTATCCTCGCACTTTTTTTATCATTTTATTTTTTAAATGAGATATAAATTTCAGACTTGACCACTGAAAATAAAAAAATATAATTTGCATTCATCAATAGTCTCTTGCAACTCTTGAAGAACGAGCTCATTAAAAAAGGTAAATGAAAAAAGGCGCCAGCCACGCTTAGAAAATCCAAACATAGGACTTCCCCAAAAGCGAGGTAATGATCGCGCCCCCGGGGCGTCTGGAAAGGCCCGCGCCCAAGGGGTAAAGCCGCGCGTCTCCGGCCATTCCCGAAAAAAGTCGGGGCAACGCGCGGGGGCTCGTAAATCGCCGGCGGCGCTCCACCCGAGGCCATCGACTCCGCCGCCTTTTGTGCCGCATCGGCGTCTTCGACTCGTGCGCCGGGCCCTTCGCGCGGCTTTTCCAACGGGGTCCCCCCGCGCGCGCACGCGTACGCTCGCGCCGGGCCCTTTTTACCGGGGCCTCTCGCCCGCTCATTGTTCGCCTCTCGGACGCATTGTCGACTTTTCGTTGCCGCGGCCTGACCTCTCCCCCGACGCCCTTGCGCTTCGGGGGTGCGACGCTTTCGAGAAATCGATAGGCGACGCTATGGAAATTAACATTTTCTTACAATGGGCGCGCTTTTGAGGAGAAGAATGGCATGGGCTTGGGTCCTTTGGAATATTTTTTACTTTGCAATTTTGAATATACTCGTTAATTTCATTTAAATTTCTGTGAGTGTACAAAAATATTGTAGAAATTTTTAATTTAATAATTTATATTTATTTTTTAATTAATGTTGAAATTATATTTTAATTAAAATTTGTTTCAAAATACAAACTCATCGCTTGAAAGATACGTTTTGCTCTTCTGGAAGCGCTAAAAGGATTCTCCAGGGGATGATTCAGCAAATGCTCGATCAGATCTCGAACGCGCTTAGCAAATCTTCTTGGAACTAAACTAAAAGTCACGTGTTAAATATGTATATGAATTGCGTTTTATTTAGACACCCAGATTTTTTAAATAAAAATAAAATTATTTTTTCCTACATAAAAATATTTTAAATTACTTAAAATTTAATTTTTGTAAATCATTAATCACTATTGCAAAAACATTAGGCAACAAAAAAACTCGTTTTCAAAGAAGATATTCGAAATTTCGAGCTCCTTCAAATCGATAGTTTCCAACAAAAAAAAAAAAAAATAAAGCAGTAGCAAAACTGGCTCTCCGAGGAAGAAAGCGACGAAGTCATCGTCTCGAGCGAAATTGAAAGAAGAAAAAAGCCATCTTCCCCCGTGCGCACGTGCGTGCAAAGGGGGGGCCCGTGGGCACCCTTACGCCGGGCGTAAGGCCCGCACCCTCTCCGCGCGGATTTCTCTCTTTCTCTCCCCGAACGCATCTGCCCCGAGTTCTCACGCGCGCGCGGGCCCCGCAGCCGGCTCGCTAGGAGCTCGGCCGGCCTCCTGCGCCTCGCGCCGTCTTCCTTCCTCCTTTTCGGGGCTTCGCGCGCGCGCCTGCACGCGCCGCATAAAACGTAACGCGCACCTCCGCGTATTTGCGCAGATGCTCGGGCCTCAACGTTCGCCGATGTTTTCGCCAGGCGGACGACGGGGAACCAACCGGATTGCCGCGCGATATCGATTCGGACGACGCGATTGTTTGGGTTATTGTGACGTTTCTTCCGAGAGCCTCCTTAATCCTCTTGCCTACTTTTAAGGGCCGATGCGTCGTGGATCTGATTTTTCGGTCACGGACTTTTAAGGAGGTTATCGCGTTGCGGCAAACAGCTTTTTCACGCGATAACGGGATTTCTTTCGGCCCTTCGAAGAAATTTGTTTTGGTTGCTTATCGATAATAATTTGAGTACTTCGCCCGAAAGAAAAATTTAGATGAATCGCATACTTTTATAGATAACGTTAAAATTATAAAATTATTAATTACGCATGCAATTTTTCCGCAAAAAAAGCAGAAATAAATTAATTGCTCAATGATTTATACATTTAATAGTAAGCTTGAGAAAAATATTAAAAATTTGTTTACATTGACAAAACAATTTAAATGAAGACATACTAGGCAACCATCCTGAAATTAATACGAGAAAACCCAGTTGTTGCGTCACGCGTGTCGTCGGAGTCGCGATCGATTTTCGTGTACAATAATCGAATTCAATCCACTTGGTCAGTCGCCTGTATCGAGTGACCGCATCGCTCGCGAACGACGAGGCTGAAAAAAAAAGATATTCCCGCTCTCGTTCTCACAAAAGCACATCATCTCGTCATCCGATACGAGGTGCATAAAAAACGCCTGCAGGGCTCACGCCGAGAGGATCTCGAGGCGAGCGGATCGAATGAGGGAGGGAGCCGTGAAAAAAAAGGAGCGAAGGGATCGAGGAGGAGAGCCTCGGGAGCAGAAGCGCCGAGATCTGGACTGCCGATACGCGGGTGACTCGCATGTGTGCGGGCATTCCCTCCCTTTTCTGCAACGCGTTCTCGAGGGCCCGAGCTCTGCACGTGTTCCGATCTCGAAGGCCGATGTTTTGGAGCCTCGCGAAGTTTCTATTTTTAGTGCTTGTTCTCAGTCTTTAATGCGGCGGTTCTCAAAATCAACCTGTTAAGTGCATTTTGTTTCCTCATTGCTGATCTTTTATTTTAATTTATTATTCTTATACTTATAAGTGATAATTACAAATTTATTTTATTTTACTTAATACTTATTCTTATAAAAATACATTTTTACGTTGGTAGGTATAAACAGAAATATTTAAATTATCATCCAAAATCATTTTGCACAAAAAATACATTCCTTCATTTTTTTAGTAAAATATTAATATAAAATTCGAACTTTTTAAAAAAAATTCATATAATAATTCTAGAATACTTGATGTTAGAAAGAAACGTGTCAGAAGGAAATTATTTTCGTATCCCATACATAAGTCAGGAATGTTTTAGCAGTATGAAAAATAGAGCAGGTTGAAATTCAGCAGAATCTCCGAATATGATTTGAATTTTACAAAAGTTTCCCGAAAGTCATCGCACCAGTGGATACAAAATCCATGGAGTGTGAGGTAAGACCAGTGCGCTCTCGGGCGTAGAGAACCGCTGCGCCACTGGGAAATCGGTGTCCCGCGTGGAACAAGTGCTTCAACCCTCTTCAGGCCCCCGGCTCCCATTCACCTTTCTCCCCTCGCTCCCCCCAATAATTCTCCGCATCGGCATAGCGGCAGGTACCTGCCGCCACTCCCTTTTAAATAGCCCGAGTTCGTGGGTATGCGGGCCGACGCGGAGGGGGACGACTGCGCAACGCAGTTGGGGTAGACCAGCTTATAACCGTCCCGAGATCTCACCCTTCATCTCGCGCTCGAGCACTCCGGAATCCCTGTGTTTTGCTTTTCGTTTCGTCTATTTCGTTCCTCTCGAGCGGGTAGATGAATTAAGATTAGAAGGATAACCGCGAGGATTCGGAGCCTCCGTCTCGTCCTTTTTTGACATCCCCCGTAATGAGATCTCCTTTAATTGCTGATGATGCGCTTTCCAGCTCGTTCCGCTTCTTAAGATTTAGATGACCTATCGGAATGTAAAACTTCACGATTCTTTTTATTTTCTTCAAAAATTTTATAAATCTTGCATGTACGTAATTTATATCTCGTTTTTATAACGCAGAAGTAATAGAATTTAAAAAAACACCCCAAAATCCGCTTAATGACGTTAATAGAAATGCAGCTCCCCTACGGCGTTTGAAAAAAATTGACGAAAAATGAATTTCCCCGTCGCACTAACGATTTCCTAAAATCCTCTAATAGACGGTAAAAAACAAGCGGCAATTTTTCTAGTTGGAAAAAAAGTTAACACGGGGAAATCGGACTGCGCGTCGGCGCGCATCCCCCGATAAATTTTATGAAATCCGTTCTCACGCCTGCAACCCCCGGGAGCTCGATCTCGACGCCAGGTGAGAGCTAGTGCAGAAGAAAAGCATCACGTATCGTGACCTCTCGCTTTCTCCCACTATTCAACCCCCCATCGAAATGCCGCTACTCCTTTTTTTACAGAGCTTTGTGCGAGCTCGAGCTTGCCTCTGGTCCGCTCAGTGTTCTAGTGTTTTTTTTTCATTCGCAGTATTATACGTTTGTTAGAAAAAAATGAGGGGAAAAATTTTCTATGCATAAAAAGTATCTATTACAGGTTTTTATGGCAATAATACAATAGTATTCAATTTTAACTCGACAAAGGACAGTAGAAAATTCAATTCCGTATTGCATTAGTTTTCTGCGTCACATTCTGAACGAAATCCAATCTAGGGTGATCATAAGGGCATTTTACGAAGCCCTAAGATAATTTAAGGACCTGATATGACTCCTTGCGAGACCCCTTGTACATAGGCGCGGAATGAATTTTTCGCTAGGCCCTGATTTTTACCTTTCACTGAAAATGCTGTTATCAGGTGCCAATGGGATTAAATAAGGTGTACAAGATTCATCTTACCTTTTATCATGTCCCATTATCTATCTCTATATTATCTTATTATCTTATAGGTTACTGGCAAGAAACTCCACCTTTTGACAAAAATGCTTGACAAAATGCTTGCCTACTTTGACAAATTTTTTTGCAAATACGATATTGTAAATCTAAAAAAACTGTTGGTACGAGCATTATTTAAAAAATAGCGAATTTTTTCATCCAACACATTTCTTTGAAAGGTAATAACACTCCTTCAAGCGATACTCAATTCGTCGATGCCAAGAATAAACAACGCAAAAATCCCAGGCGTCGTTTACCAGCATTTCACCGTGTGCCCGTCGTCATCCCGGGCGCGTGCGAAGGCACTTCGGATAAAAGCGCGCGGATCGCGTTCACGTGCGGGCGTCAACGATGGAAGGGGGGGTCGCTCGCGGGCGGCGCCCATGAGAAATCGATGGCCGGAAGTCGCAGTTTATCGGCGACTCGCGCCCCGAAACATATGTCCGCCCATGGGGGCTCATTATACACTCCGCCATCCTCATTAAGATCAACGCACCCCCTCGACTCGCGACCCCCTCGTCGTCGCACGCGTATACGGGCGCGTTAAACGATCGGCCCTCGAGAGGCACGTGGGAGGTGCTCCAGATTCTCGATCGCTATGAAGCGGCTCCGCCGGCGAAACAATGGTATTTTCAGAGCGGATTTCGCCAGAGGCAGCGGTATAAAAGCGCAAATGGGCAAATGGCCGCGGACAAACAGGCGGCTCCATCGAATTATCATAATCGCGCGATACCGGCGCGCGGGCTCGATCAAAAAGCTCGGGCGTCGCGGCGCGGGATAATGGATCCGGCGGCGCTCGGCGCCGGGGCAAACAAACGCGCGGAAAGCGCGCGGCGCTGGCGAATTTATTCGGCGCATCGGGGCCGGGCGCCGAGTCAACAATCGGACGCAACAGCTTCACGCTCGGCCGGCCGTCATGGGAAACTGGCCGGGGGGTCGCGCGGGGCGGATATTAGAGCGCGGCTGACTGAATAATTCAACGGAATGCCCCGGGCTCGCGGCCGCGCGCTGATTTACATGCGCCACCCCCGCGCCTTATCGGCGGCGCGTGGGCGAGGCAGGAAGCGCCGGGATTTCGAGCGCGAGCAAGGTGTGAGCGAGCTTCCGCGTCATGGGAATCTGGCTTTTTCGCCGTAGCTCGCTTCACGCGCGATCTCCCTTCCGAGGGCATCGGCCAGTTATGGGGGTGGAGGGTTGCTTTGAGTCTCTTTCTTTTTTTTTGAATCACCACCCGCGTTACTCGTGTGAACGAACGCCGAAAGCGCTGATTTTAAGTGTGAGAAAGGCGTACTATCGTTTGTTTGATTTAATTGAATATGGAAATGAGTGGTGGAATGACAGTGCAGCTGAGGGATTAAATCATGTGAACTTGTGTAAAATTTTTTTTTATAAACATGTACGTCATGGAATTATCACTAAATCTGATTTCTTTCCACATGATTTGTTTTTGCAGTGATATTCTGATAAAATTGAAAGCATTTCGAAATTTAAATTTTTATAAAATTTTATATATTTGTTTTATATATATCCTAGAGTCATAGTAATTTTATTCAAAATTTACATTTGTTTTAGTTAAAGTAGAATAATGTCTCAGTATAGTCAATAAACATTAATTATTAAGATAGTGATACTAATTAATTATTAAGGCACCCTTTATTCCATCGCAAAATACAGAATAAAGTAGTGTTAAATGTTTACGAAGTAAATAGAAGTATGTCAGCAACTAGAACTGAAATTTGTTTTTTACTTAATTTTGTGGTACATTTTTACTAATTCACACTTTTTCAATCTTTTATATCACATATATTATCTTTTACATTTTATTATATTCTATAATTTTATTTATAAAAAATCCATTTTAGCCACAAATTGTAATTTTGAGCATAAATTCGACCACTTAAAGTGACCATTTAAAGTGTCCTAGCCGGAAAACGATCCAGTATACATTAAAACCAAAATAGTCGCTCTAGCGGCGAGGCTATCTCTTGGATAAACTCGGTTTCGCGCGGCAAGGCAACAAAGCACGCGGCTTAAACAGCGTCGCGAAATCGATTCTCCCGCGCGGAGTACGTATAAGACTATTACTTCGAGGTAAGTGCGAGTGGTACGTCACGGGGGCTAATGTTATTTTGTCGTATAACTGCAACCAGCGGCAAAGAGGGAAGTCCGCACAGCCCGTGAGGCTCGGCGGGGCTTCCGCGTACATCGACCAGCGCTCGTTCGCCAGCTATCCCAGTGACCGTCTATCGCTCGACGCTCGCGACTCCGTAGCCGCGAAACCTAAGAGTAGACTTCACTTGACTGCGAAGAATCGACGTCTTCAGTTTAGTTTTATTAGAAAACCGATCTTTTGCTCCACTTAGGAGGCAGTATTAAATTCAGATAAAAAATTATTAACATAAACATTTTACATTTTATACTTTACTAGGTAATTATAAATATTTTATTAATTGCTAATAATAACTAATGGAAATTTTTGCCGTTTCTAAAATGATTCAAAATCTTAAAACGTATTATCATCAAAATATTTTTATCTTATTTTTTCAGCGATCGCTCGATTACGTAAAAAACGATAAAATTATCGGAAGATAACTGTGGGATATAACAACTGTGCAAATTTTTTTGCGTAGCCAAGTAGTAACGAGACAAAATATTTCATCCTCATGAGGCGCCATACAGATGTCGGTATAAAACTCTTCCTAAACAGCGGCCCATCCGTCTTCGTTCTGGGCTACACCTTCACTCTGTTGTGTATTTACATGTTGGTCTTCATATAAGCCCAGGCTGAAATGAAGACTTTCCGCGTTCGCATCATAAACGATTTGAACTTCTTTTGCTGTGATTAATGGAAATAAAAGTTTTATTTCAACTCTTACTGCACATGTCGGTTCTCTTTATTTTGAACGTCAGTCTGATATATTTTTACATGTTCTTTTTGCGCAAGGAGAAAAAGTGATAAGTGTTTGGAGAAGAATCGCGCCAATTTAAGTTATGTTTGCAAAATTAATCGTCCTGTTTCTGTTACCATTCATCGGCATCGGTGTACACAAGCTTTATTTGCTCGAGGTTAATCCGGCCGATTTTTCCTGTCAGCATCGGAAACAAATCAAAGGTGATCCCGCCAGTCTCTTCGAGTTCCTGGTGACCCCGCTTGCTTTGGAGAAGGTAATGTTTGACCTACATTTTTTCTCACAGCCTAATAAAATATGCTAGAAGAAGGTTATTCATAGTTCTTTTAAGAAATTGTATTCTCCTTGTTTTGACAATTTTAACATTCTTTAGTCGCTAATAATTTGTTCATGTCATAATGTCATTAGATCCTTACTCCTTCTTAAGAAAAACCTATTACATGCTTTAACATTGTGTTATTACATAACACTCGGCAATGCGCCAGTACTTAGCTGTCACTATTACCCAAACATTTGCGTAGAACTGAAGGTAGGTATTCTAGTTTGTTTATCCGTCACGAAACGTAAAGCATAATGACAGGCACGTTATTATACAATTAATGTGACGCATTTCATTTTAGTTTTCCCGTATGAAATGCTTTTTATTCATCATCGTTATATCCATCAATTCCAACCAACATCGAATATTTCAAATACAATACAAAAGTACAAAAGTATATCGAATAACATAATAAAAGAATGCTCTCGAATAGCGAAAAAATTGGCGATTAAAAATATCCACCTGCAGATACAGAAAAAGCTGTATGAATAATTGGCCGTGTCTGAGCGTATAATATCGAGTAGCGGGCAAACCGCGAATCCGCTACGCGAGTGATATCATTAGAGTATTATTTTATAGTCGGCAATTAGTTAGCCGGGGCTTTTGGGATTTCCAGCGGGCGAATTTGCTTCGGTATTTTTCACGGCACGAGAGAAATAAAAAGGACGGAAAAGCGGGGCGATAAAAATATTTCGCTGAGCGAGAAAATAAAAGTTTTCGAGGCCGATTGAAAATGACGCTGCGAGATACCGAATGAAAACGAACGATAAAAAGCGCGCGATAAAGGTGCGAACGTGATTCAAACGAATAGTGGGTATTTTGTCATCCGCGGAGCTTATCGGC
This sequence comes from Eurytoma adleriae, assembly GCA_900480045.1. Lineage (NCBI taxonomy): Eukaryota > Metazoa > Arthropoda > Insecta > Hymenoptera > Eurytomidae > Eurytoma > Eurytoma adleriae. The sequence goes on from UXGC01000138.1 coordinate 288,032, forward strand.
CGACCGGTCGATCTGATTATTTTACGCGTGCACCTGCGGCTAAAACGAGAATTGTCGCGAATTCGCGCGTTTTTTTACGACCGACGAATGGCCGAAAAAGTGCGGCTGGACAATTTGAAAGCGTGACTCGTGAACCGCGCGATCGGCCTTGAAAAAAGATGCGCAGCTGCATTAATCATCCGTGCATGGAACCGGTAAGACCTGCTGATAACGGGCCCGAAGGAATAACGTGAGAAAGTTCCGAATCGGGAGGGCAACAATGGACAGCGGATAGGCGACGAGGAGGTGGGTAACACGGGAGCCTTCGTTGAGAGGCTGCGCAGGATATCCGGCGGGCCGCGCCGGTCAAGGGTCACCTAATAAGATTCGCCTTTCTCGGGAGGAACCGGATTCACGTACTGGACACGAGGGCAAGTCGAGCTGAAAATATTCGAGCTCGGTCGGGTGAATGCCGAGATTAAAGATCCAAAAAAATGCCTATGAAAATTTCTATGCGAGCGGCGAAGAAGTAATTTTGAAATTCAATGAATACCGCAATTTCGGGGCGACTAAATAAGGCGCGGTATAATTTCGCGACGCCGTGAATGAAGGGAAAGGGTCGCGTTACTCGCGACAGCGGTAGTTGAGCTGCGAAATTCCGCCGAAAATTGCGACGAGGATGCACGCATCGGAACTCATCCCTGCGCAAAATTATACCGTCTGAGAAGCAACCGCCGGTCTCCATACTGCGCGGTGTGTACTTTCTATTCAATGCTTCCTCGCCCGCCGTGTACATCTAGATTACGTAGCGAGTGTATGTAAGGGCTGCGCGCGTGAAATTACTTTTTCGGAATATTGCGAATTTGCATTTTCAAATAAATTGCAAGAAAGTTAAACAACCGCGTACAATTCGATCTGGAATTCAAATTGAAATTTATTAATATTAATCAGCATGCATGAAAGGACAATATTATTTTATTTTTAATATTTAAATTCAATTTGCGTAAATCTCTAAATTTAAATTAGGAAAATCTTTAGTTTTCTTAGCAAATCACGATTAATTAAATTAGCATCAAAGTGTATCATACGGATTCGCTAAATAAAATCCACCGAATCACGTGTAGAAGCTCATGAGTCGCTAAGCAAATCCAATATTCCTTCTAAATCTCAAAACTAAAAAATCAACTGGAAATACTAGCTTTTATTTCGAAAACAAATCTTGATCGTGCGCGCGGAAAAGCTTAGGGTAGAAAGAAAGGACCTTTGTGCGTTTATGACTTCAGCATGGGTCGCACTTTGTGACGAGTCTAGCCATCTGGAATTTAACATAACACATGTACCTACTGAAAAAAATTTTTACCAAAAAAAAGGAAGCATTGTTTTACATGTACAAAGACTCCATTATACATTCCGACGTAGCTTTTTGACTGGTTCTCCTAGAAATGAGACATATGTTTTGCATCACGCTACTATTGCAATTAAATTTTAAAGTCAGTTATATTATGAATAGAGTCTACCGAAAAATCCCGTAACAAGGGAATTTCGAGGATCGAGCTGCAAGCACTGCAGCCGTAAAGCCGTGGTTACCGTGCACCGGTGTCCCCTTTGAAATTCCTGTCGGAGGTCCGAGCGGAAGTCTGCACGGTGCGGCCCCTGACTTTGAGCGGAGGCTCGCGTATTTCGTGCTCCCCCCGGCTAATGAACTGAAGAGATCGCCTGGGTCAATCGGATCGCAACGCGTAATCTGCGAGTCCACGTGTGCCTGTAATTGGAAACTTGTCGGCCGCACATCAGAGGCCCAGTTCACCCGGGGCGCAATTGTCGCCGCAGCTCTGAGCGCTGATTTCTGCGTGTCGCGAGCGCCGATAATAGAGTTTCCCAATGATTTTGTTAAGTGCATCGGCGAGCTTCTTTGTGGAATATATAGGCTTTTTTCGTAAAACAATGTATTTTATAAGATATTTCGATGTAGAAGTAATTCTTCCTATTCATTGATTTTATCCTTGATTGAGAAGTTTAATTTGGCGAATTGAATTACGATTTTTTTATTATTATTTTTAATGCGTTTTAGGTATATCATTTACAATTATCGTTTTGCAGCTTTTGCCATGGTTGACAAGGATCAAAGAAGCGGATAAGAGGATTATTTCGACTGGAAAATCGTACAAGGCTGTCATCAGGATTCCAATTTTGGGTAATGTTTTTGTAAATGTCACATGAATGAATGAATTTAGAAATATAGATCGAAGTATACATATATTTATTTGTTTTAGGGGATAGATATATTTATGCCAGACTGGTACAATATAAACCCCCGAGAATTTTTGTTCTCGATTCGAACTTCTTGAAACAGAAAATTATAATCCAAACACGCAGCTACCATGACCGGACACTTTTGCAAACCACTATTTATTTTCAACGTACTTCTTTAATATATCAAGTAAGTTTTATTTAATATTTTAATCGTACTTATAAACTTTAAAAATGAACACGGGTTTTTACACTATACCATTGTCGTCTCAAGCTTTTTTTCAATGAGGAAACGGACTTTTCTTTCCAATACCTAAACCATAAAAAAGGGGTCTACTCTTAAAATGGGAACTAATTCTAAAATATAGCACCACTCAAAAGGTACCTTTATGAGGGTTTAAGTACAGGAACTGGTCAACAAGCCATATAAAACACGTGTGACACAGCTTCTGCGCTGTCGTTATAAAAGCACAGTATTTCCATCTGTACAACGCAAAATTTTCTAGCTCAGCTGTTCAAAATATTTAAAACGCCTTTTAAAGGCTGTTTTGCTTGGTGCAAATTGCACCGTAGAATAACTTCCCTTATACAATTAGAGAAAAAACTAGCATGAAAATCTGTCATTTCTCATTATAACACTTATTTTAATTAAAATTATTAAATTATTATTTTGCGTTATTTACGTTAATAATTTATTGAAATGAAAAATATTTTTGTATCTATAAAGTAATTATTTACCGCTTAACATTAAGATTACAGTTACATTAACAGCAATTTTTCGTCGTTGCGCAAACACTATAGCCAAGAAATTAGCTTCGACAGCGGCAGTAATCCGACGAACAAAGGTTCGCAAGCTACTCCTCGTTCGACTTAAAAAAAAGCGTGCACGTCCGGGAAAAAGGACGAGACAAAGATACCGCGCATAAAAGCGAGGCGGCTCGCTCCGTCCGAAAGCACCTATAGGGGATGCTCTCCCCCGGTTCGCGCTTAGGATCTTCGATATTCTCGGCGCTGCGTCGCGTGGCCCCGTAACTTCCTTCGGCGCGCCGTCGCGCCAACAAAGGGCCGCGACGGCGACGTCGTCAAAAATCGCCCCCTCGCACCTGGATGCGCGCCGGGCTTTTCGGCGCAAGACCGTCCCCCTTTTCCCTTTTTCCTTGCGCTCGCGATGGGGAGGCAAGAAAAGAGACTTTCCCCTCCAGGACGGCTGCGCGATCGGAACTCGCGTCTGCTCGCGATCCATTATTATGTAAGGAGGCGAGCAAAAAAACGGTGCGCATTGTGCGGCCGCTTTATTGGCGCGCTCAGGTAATACGCGTACGCGGCGACGTGGCCACGCGCGGGTTCCGCGTGTATCCGTCTGCGCGTTCGTTGCGATGAATAATTAAAGCGAAATGAGCTCATTAATTTAAGATAAACCGTTTGTAGCCCTCGCTGCCTTGTTTTTGTTCCGGAAAATATGCGCTTGCGTCATGGCGGATTAATCGATGTAAATTATTGCGCAATTTTCAGAGTAATTGTAACGAATCGAAAATTTGACGCTATATTATTAAAATCACGCATAGCGAGTTTAGTTATCGAGTGGACTTTCGATATCTGAATTGCAGTCGCAATGTTCCCGAAAGATTTGCTGACAGTCACAATAAGCTCCTCTATAATGGAAGTACCTACATTCTATGCCTCCGCGTTATAACGGCAGCTGTGTATATGTCAACTATCGAATGAATGACTGCTTTGTCGTATACGAATTCTGACATATACTCTACGTATACTATTTTAACGTTGAAAAACAGTTACTCTTCATTCGTACTTTTTAAATAAAATTATAAATTAAAAATATATTACTAAATGTTTAATTAACATTTCATACTTCTCTTTTTCAGTACACAATTGGATATGCACTTCGGATTTATTTCAAGAACCAATTGGAAATGTCGATGAAAAACGTGGCTGATGTTTTCGAAACTTTAGATAGACTGTACGATATTCCTGACTTTTCGAAAAATTAATTATCTACTATTTATATATTTTGTAATTGATGTGTCTGCAAAATTAACAATGTTGTAAATAAAGTTTCGATTTGAAATGATAAATTTTAAATATAAAATGCCATTTTCTAAATTTGACACATTGTTTGTAATAAAAAAATATTGAATTAAAAGTAATTGTAAGTTTCCTACCCTACCGGCTTACGATATCGAACTGTGTAATTAAGACCCAGAGTCGGCTTACGCGTTTGAAACGAAGATGTCGACACATTACAGATCGATCGCGGCGGGCAGAAATAAACCCTAAAAATAATTGCCAAAGTAAAAAAAGCATGCAATAACGCCGCATTCGCGAGAAACATCACTAACTATTATCCCCGCACTAAAACCGCATATACCTACATCCCCCATCGACGTAAAAAGGACAGATAAAAAAGCGAATCAGCAGTGAAAGCAACGTAAAACGAGCCCATCATCTTGTAATCGCTCGACGGATGAGAGCGACGTAATCGCAGCCCGAGCATCCTTCAATCACAAGAACCGCGAACGCGCAATCGGCGACCTCGCGGGGCCATTTACACGGTCGGGGCAAAAGCTTTCGGCCTATAGGCGCGGCTGCTCCGCTGGCTCTGACGTTGATTGATGCGCCTCGTTAATTTCTAGGAGTATTTGCGCGATTTCGGTGTACCCAGTGTCCAGCCGTAAATAGCGATGCATCGCGCAAGGATACGCGTCCCTGCTGGAATATGGATCGAAACGGCCAATCGCAGTGTGCAAATATGCAGCCCCCCGGCCTCAAGCTACGCCCACGATTGTTCGCGCCCGTTGTTCGCTCGCTGAATTACCGCCAAGGACTTGTTAATGCGTAATTTCTTATTTTTTCATTAATTTGTGATAATGAAATATGATTTATTGGTCGATAATTTATGAATATTGACGTAAATAATACAAATTTGAAAATAAAATAGAGGTTTTTTCATAAGAAAGTGTATAATTTTACATTGCAATATCATAGAATTTGTTGCATGCAAATATAATTGTAAAATACCGTAAAATTAAAACTTTAAAAATATTTGATTTTGATCAATTTTGATTCACTGCATTCTTCTTAATTATTTCACCCCAATTAAAAACGAAAAAATCTGAACCATTTTGAAAGTTTAAACAAAAAAAGTCATGCAGAAACTTAATTGCAGTGACTGGATTTAGAAGAGGCTCCAGTATCTACTGTTTTAAAGCGTACGCTATTTTAACTTATATTGGGTCGGTATAAAAAGCGATTGCAAATTAAAATGAAGCCTTGAACTGTGAATGCGCTGCGCTCTGCAGTCGCTGTTTCTATAGGATGCGACTAGAAGCGGGGCTCGAAACTAATGGTTTCATTTCGCTGCCGATGGCAATGCGTATTTTTCAATGGTTCATCGCGCGGATCCTCCTGTTTTTGACGTTTTTCAATATTTCGCGAGGATTCGACGCTTCGAAATGACTCACATAAAGGAGTTTCCGACGAGCCAGAGCGAAATTTATGAACGAAGGCCCGAGTAATCACGTGCGCCCGGGCCCACGTGTGCGTGTGTACACTAGTCGAATAAAAAATTGTTTGCGCAAAAGAGACTGGCGTTTTGACAGTTGAATGACTAGCGAATATAGTACATTTTGTGTATAAAATGAGAATGCACCTGCGCGGCCTTAAATTAAAATCCAAATAAAAGTCGCGCTGCCGAAAAATAAGCTGGAAAACATATTTTATTCTTCATATTCAGTTCGGGAAGCAAATTTTTTGGTATTTTGGGTTACCGCCCGAATTATCTTAGCAACAATAGCGGCGAACATTGAACTATTTAAGCGCGCGAAAATTATGAACGATGGCTATTCCCAGGTAGTGATACTCCGAATGTTAGTCAAGATAATTAAAATTACTCCCTCGGCCTGAATTTCCGCGGTAATTAATTTTATAACGGACGCTCTAATTACGCGAAAATTAAATTGCAAGCTCGCTGCTTTCCTGTCGCTATCTCTCCTTTCGGGGCTCCCCCTCGACCCCGTTCGCCCGTTTCTGGGTTATTTAATCCCTGTTTCATTCGACTAATGTCTATAACGACGTTTAATGGGGCAAAATCGGCACGCACGGGCCAAACAATTCGCCCGGCGAGAAATCGAGGAAATTCACGTGCGTGTAAATTATCGCCGCGGCTTGATCACCCGTGGATGCGTATATAGGCTGTACGCACTTTTGCGAGGCGATTTTTATTCGCGCCGCGGCAGTTTAATCGCTCGACCAAAAAATCGCGCGTCTCGTTGCCCCTAATGGATGTACCCGCGCCGTGCCGTTTACGAGCGGGACATTTTATTTCGGGTTAAAAAATGCCCGCAAATCCAAATGGAAAACCATTGCCGAAAACGGAACTTGGTTGTTATGATATTTTTTTTCGAATGATTGGAAGCACTTTGTGTGCCACCGGATTGTATAAATGCAATAAATATAATTTTTTTGTACGAAATACGAAGTAAGTATTTCCTTTAGTAGAATATTTTCTAATTTAAACGTTCACTGAATTATTGTATTAATTTACTCCAGAGGAGTCTAAGCGGATTAATTATATTCGAATTCGCACAGTCACGCACGTGGATAGACGATAAATAGAAATCGCCATAATGACAATGACTATGATGAGCGCCATGAGAGAAATCAACTGTTGCGCGGCGATCTGATGAGCTTTCAACGTGATTTGCGGTCTATTGTACTCCAGAGGCAATATGATTTTTATTTTGCCGTTATACTCACTGTTAGATTAAATTATTGTGTTGCACAGAGTCTATTAATTCATTTACGGACAATTAGCGTTAAAATTAGTCAGAAACGGATCTTGTGAAATTTCATCCACACAAGCAGTAATTTTTCGCAGGAGGTTTAATTTATTACCAAGTCGAGGACGCACGCGAATCTTTCCAAGAGCTTTTAATCGTTTCATCTTTCTTGCATCTAATTAGAAACTTTTGAGGCAGTAAGCAGAGGGATGAAGCTCGAGGAACATTTTCCAAGTGCCTGCCTCTTATGTGTATTTGTACGTATGCGCAAAGTGAAGGTAAAATATGCAAGTTGCGTCTCAGGATGTAGCGTCAACAACGCAGGTTGGCTTCTTGAAACTTTACCAAAAATTCTGAAATTTTGTTTAACTTCGTTATGTCAAATTAAATTTATTTGTAGATGCGCCAACTTAAAGTCTAAAAGTTGTTTCGAAAATTTCGTTATATTTATTTCAGGGTTCTACTTTATCGACATACCGAGTTAAATGCTTGGCAAGTTTTATGAAGTTTTAACAATATTACGAAAAGTATTGCTTGTTATTAAATTTACAAATTAGTAGGTATCTTATTTTAAATTTATAGATCTACGCATAAGTAATTTTAAATTTTACTTTTTGTGAATTCCATTCTTTAAAATATAAATCGTATTATAACATTTTTCTTTTAAATATGCATTTAATTTTAAAATTTCCGCACCAGGAACAATTAGATTTGCTTGATAAAGCTGATCTTGATTACTAAGGAACGAGGATCAGGTTCGAATCCGAACCCGTTCGAAAAAATTATAACTTTTTTTAAAATATATTTTAACTTCAATATCACTACTAAATGTGAATAAATAAAAAAATCGAAAATCGGATGAAAAATAATTTAATAATTATATCGAAAAGAAGATAACTGGAGCGACCTGTAGCATATGTAGACGATACGAAGTAAGACAGTCAGCTGGGAGTGTAGCGGCTCCTGTAATCCAGCGATTGGAGGCTGGTTATGGTGGAGGGTCTGAGGTCGGGGGTCACTGTTGGTACGGGATCCACGTTGACTGGGCGTCCGCACTAAGCTCGCCATCAATATGGGCACCCTGGAGGAGTCCGGGGTGGCCAG